>PVJI01014387.1:0-44328 GCA_004026765.1 Micronycteris hirsuta
ATTCTTCACGTGTAGAGATAGTGCTTTAGGTCGGCACTCTGCTCTCTCCAAGCCCAGGGCTTCCAGAGCATTTGGGCTGTTGACCCAGTCTACCCACTACCACCCACCCTGCATTTATAGGGAATGTCCTCTGCCCCTCATTCTGCCCCCAGTCTCTCTAGATTTCAAGGCCATCTGGGTTCAGCCTCCTTTGCCTTTTCCACCATCCTACTAGTCTGGACTTTATGTTGTTTCCTGTCCAAGTTGTACGATTGCAATTTGATGAGAAACCTTTATTTATAAAACTTGATACGTTTCCAGTGGATTCAAGGTAATTCCTCTAACAGAAACATTCACAGCAATTGTAAAATACTGTCCTTCTCCTCTCTCTGTCTTAAATCTTTAATGATATTTCTTTCACATCATTCCAATGAGACAATTTCTGGTACTTTTAAAGGCTAACATTCTATATACTTTTAATCAGTTTAAATATATAAAAGGCAATTTGACCATTCACAATGTATTGTCAGAGTATTTTGAACACTGGAAACATTTCTGGGCAAAGCGGAGTGTTTTGTTGCCTAAACCGACATTGATGTTCCTTTTAAATCATTACTCATGTAAAGTGCTGTGAATATCTTCTCTATGTGGGGTTCTGCATGCGGACACCGGAAGTCATGTACGTGCAGACTGAGTCCTGTAGACTCATTGCTTAGGATCTGCTTTGGAGATGGTCCAAGCGTAAACGATTAGTCCTGCCCTTGTGGGAAAGACTGGGTGATAAAGATCCCACTTTTTTGCCTTTGCCTTTAGATAAAGAAGGTGTACAAAACTAAGCCTGAACAGAAACTGGCTTTTCTACTCCCTTCACCGTATTTTTCCTCATCAAAGCAAGATTTTGAAAGCCACAGAGACATATTTACTCAACAGCGTAGAACGCGTTGTTGCATGCCACTCTGTCTCCGAGCATATGTCCTGCCAAACGGTATCTGTACCCAGCTCTTAATTTAAACTCTTGGGACCAGATGTCTCCAAAGGCAGAACTTTTTTAAATTTTAGGAAAGTAAAACAGTGCATGAATCTTCTATTAAAAAAATATTCCCAAGAGAAACCCTATCAGTTTCCTGTAATCAAACGCGTTAGAAGTGAAAACATGACTATTTACTTAGGAATAATGGAGTTTAAAAGTCTCACACCAGGATGGACAAGGTTTTGAAGCCAAATGAGTTACAGAGACAATTTTTATTTTTTACAGCTTTTTGGATTTCAGAATTATAGATAAAGGCTTATGTACCTGTGGTGTTTAATAAAAAAATAGAATATAGTTCCTACTCTGAAGGAATCCAACAAGTGTTACTATTTAGCTAATTCATACTGTTAGGCCCATGCTGATGTTAAAATATGGAATATTTTTTCCCAAGAATTAAGTGTCCATTGTCCCAAGCCAGTCAAGGGCTCTCTCCTCCAATCCATCTGCCCCCTGGGCTCCTGCTATGTTTCCAACCACAGCTCAGCACCTGTAGGACTAACTCCTGGTTTCACAGCCAGACTGTGTGGGTACCATAGCAGTTATTCAAAATTTTCAATATCACTCCTGAAATCACAGGATGATATATTCTAGGAAGGCAGGGGATTTTGACAGAAAGAGGAGAGGTTGGGGAAACTTAGGAGTCCCACTTTCTTTTACTTTTAACTTTTATAGACCAGAGGTTTAGGAAAGCAGAAAGCCAATGAAATTATCTATCACTCGTACAGTGAAGTCTCTACAGGGAAAACTAGTCCCAAGAGAGCAAGTAGGAAAAAACAGTTCTGGGAAGGAGTCCCCCCATGATTTCTTATCATCACTGGTTTTTCTAGTTATAATCATTATTTTTACTGCAGATGTAGGAAATTCCTCATAAGCTCATAGATAATTTTTCAACAGATGTTAATTTTCTACATGTCAAAAGTGAAAGAACATGACTTGATTCAAGATCTATTGCAGAAAACTTCTCCTTTATAGAAATAATCTCCCTATGCAAATTCCAACCTCACTGGAGCTTAGTTTTTGTTTTTCATCTGTAAAATGGGTATAATAATTCCTGTTTGATGCCAGGGTTTGGGCAAAAATTGAGTGAGATGGCGTCGGTTGCTAGACAAATACAAGATATTATCATTTTCTATCAGATTAAAAAGGACTCTTTATGATTTCTGCTTTCATTTTCATTTTTTGATTTTTAATTTATTTTAATTTTTTACTGAGTTTGGTCAGCACTGTTCGGTCGGCTATAACTATTACAGGAGAATGCACTGACCTATCCTCCACCTACCCCGTTGGCCAGAGGTCCACGACTGGGGTGGACACCATTTAGGACTTTCATAAAAATACTTGCTACTCTAATTTAGTGTGAGAGGCAGTACAGCACAGTGATTGAGAGCATGGGGTCTAGAACGTGATTACCTAGGTTTGCATCCCAGCTCTGGCACCTCCTAGCTTGAGCGTTCTTTTTTCTTCAATTTTCTCTTTGTTCTTCAATTTTCTCATTGGTAAAGTAAGAGTAATAATTATACCTATCTCATAATATCATTATAACTATTAAATGACTTAATGAATGTGTAACATCTAGCTAGTGCCTGGCAGAGATGAAGTTTTCATTAGGTGTTGGCCATTCCTGGAAAAATGCCTTCCTTCAGGGGGCATGCTTCCCACAGCTGCTACTTCCAGTCTTTCCTCTTTGGAGATGGAAGATTCTATTACTCATCTGTGGAGATATTTTAACAGAGCAAGGCTTGGTGTCAATCTTTTTTTTTTTTTTTTAAGGTGGACAGATGCAACCAGCAAAATAAGATATTGAGAAGTGCCAACAATGTGTCATATTCAGAACACAAATGGTACAAATGATACCTGTGTTAGTCCAAAAGCCACATAAATTTTCAGTGTTCACTTGCATCATACCTTTGAGATCTACACATAAGGAAATTTTCTACTCCCCCAAAACTGCATGACCCCTTTATCTCTACTTTTCTCAGTACCACTCTTTCAATATATTGCATCACAATTATTTTCCTTTTATTTTTTGCAATAAATATTGGTTGACACATATTTACTGAGTACCTACATTGTGCTGGGTAGGCCTTGCATCCCTTCTTAAAACAATTAAAACTAGGAACTTTCTCGAAGTTATTCATGGGTCCCTCAAAGGGTCTGAACCATGGTCTTATACTTATGTAGATGATAGAAAATGCTTACTGAATTAAAAATAACTGAAGTTACTTTAATGTTAGCATTTTCATGCTTGCATCCAATAATTAGCAGAGATCACAGCTAAAAGTGCTAAGCTTTTCTCATAATTTGTGTCACTTAATCCTCATGCAGGCTCGTAGATATATTTATCTTTATTTTACTGTTGAAGAAACTTAGCTTTAAAAAGGTTAAATAATTTACTCAAAGTTACACAACTAATAAGGACTCTGATCCATAACTAGCCAGCTCTAGTAGCTAATTTTTAACCCACCATTTTCTTCAGTCCATAAAATATGTTGCCTGTTCACATAAACTCTTGACCTTCCAACATCAGAACTTATCGGAAATGCCAAGGTCAAACATTAAGCAAAAAGAATTTAGAGGCCAAGCGAAAAAGGAAGACTACGTGGCAGTACATAAATTGTATAATCACAAATAATACACTGGTATTATTAGAAAAATAACAAACTCCTGGAAAGGGAGTCTCTGTTGGTGAAGCCCCCTTTAGCTTGCAAGTCACCAACGTTCAGAGAAACATTGGCCCAGCTCGTCCTTATCTGCTCAGACATAGCGTGTTGGCTGAGGTCAGCCTGAGATGCCTGTCTGTGAACATAACCTATCGCCCACACAGCTTGACCACAATTTGTCTGACACCTTGTCATGCGCGGCTCATCTTCTGACTTCAGTGTTGGCCCTGGTGGTTATAAGACCCTAGAGTGCCCTGGAGGACTTTGCCAGGACCCTTCGATGACAGTCACCCAGCTTACTGCAGCATTTTGTGGAGCTGGGGAACACTCGATTGAAAATTACTTATCCCGTCCCTGAAAAGTCATGTTTTCAGTTTATTTCACACAGACATCACTTTTCCAAATTCAGAATGGACGTCCATTTCCATAGCACAGGTAATTTATTCCAGTTACATAAGATTGAATTCTAAATCCATGTGCCATTGGTTATTTAGGAAGGATATAAGGAGGACTTGCCTCAGAGCCTTATGGGTTATTAAACACTGAAATGTGAAGACAATTGAAGGACCCTTTCCCTGAAAAGGTCTTTAAAAGTGGGATCAGTGAACACTATCCAGGGCGGGCTAGAGTGGACCTATGCGAAGGCAAAGACATGTAATAGATGACTTCTCAAGGCCTGGCATTCTATGACTCATGCTTTAAAATCAATGATCTGTGTAGAGAAAAATTATATCTTAGTGTGTGAAGAAAGCAAACATAAAATATTCTAGAGGCAATAATAAGCATTTATAGTGTACTAAACCAAAAGAATTGCCTTAGAAGATATTTACCAAGTCTCACTGATTGAAAACATGGCAGTCATATTACAATCTTGGTGAGGGGTGGGGGGAGACCTACAGTGTTAAATGCAGCACTTAAAACCCATGCAGTAAAAATGCAGATAATCTTCCAAAAATACATTCATTTACTGTCTACATTTAGTAAATAGGAGGATGGTTTGAAACCTTCCAAAATGCTGTCCCTGCATTCATATTATAAAGTCAACTGAAGATACAAATGACCCCCAGAGATTGTACTATGCCCGTTTTAAATGACATTTAAACTATATATTTTTCCATACTTACAGATTATTCAGGCAGTGCTCCATTTAGCATGATTGTGTCTCAAATATTTGGACTTTGGGAAGTAAGAATGCATTTTTCTTGATGAACGACATTGATTTATCTGTCTAACTTCCAAAGGGTTAGTTATCCCAATGAATAACAGTAATGATGATTTAATCTTAACAATAAAAAATGAATGAGTTGGAAATAAGTATATTGTGTTCCATTTCTTCATCTTGAACATTGGAATTGGAGAAGATTGAAGGACGTGTATTTAGAAATACCACAAAGAATTTCTGTGCATTTTTAAAATATTTTATTTGTTTATTTTTAGAGAGAGGGGAAAGGAGGAAGAAAGAGAGGGAGAGAAACATTAATGTGTGGTTTCCTCTCATGTACCCCTGCTGGGGATCTGGCCCACAACCCAGGCATGTGGCCTGAGTGGGAATCGAACCAGTGACATTTTGATTTGTAGGCTAGCACTCAATCCACTGAGCCACACCAGCCAGGGTGAGTTTCTGTGCACTTTTATAGACTTTGATACTTGGTGTGACACTGACTACCATTTGTAATTTCATTAACACCCTGACATATTTTCTCTGTTGATAAATATGTCATCATTGTTAATTTTTCACTTAAGTTGTATGACATTCATATTTCCATTTATTTATTAAACAAATATGTATCAGGTACTCTGCTGGCTGCTGGCGTGTAACAGTGATCCAGAAGATGAGGCCTTTGTCTTCAGAGCTCTTACAATCCACTAGAAGAGTCATGGTGACAAGACGATCATAACAGAGATTGTTTCGAATGTATACACATGTGTTAGGCTGGAAGAGCCTCCCAAGTGTAAAAAGGTGTGGCAGGAATTTAGAGAGAAAAAGTGGAAGTTGCATGGGATGGGGCTGGAGACTAGGCCCTGGAAGCAGTGAGGACACTTTGAAGAGTAGCAGAATATTTTGTTTAGCACACAGAGAACAGAGAAAGGCAGAAAAGAGAGGAGAAGGGGAGAGACAGCTGGATAGATTTCCTTAAGTTAGCTAGGGTAAATTGGGAAGAGGAAGAGAAAAAATGAGTTCTACATGAAAAAAAAAGATGGACTGATCATTGATAGAGAAGCATGAGATGGCATGAAACTTATTATATACAAAAATACTGGATGAGCATGCTTCTAAAATTGAGGCCGCCAGGACCTTATGTGCATGCCTTTTGGAAATTCATATGCCTGACTCATAGCATGACATCAGATTATGCTAATAAACATTTTGGGAAGAATAAGATCAGGGGCTGTAAAATCTTTCACACTCCTTCCCATCAGCTCTATATCCTTTCCTTTTGAATCTGGGCTGACGTGTGACTCTTTGACTAATAAAGTAGAAATGATGCTATGACAGTTTGGGGTAATCCATTAAGAAAACTGGCCATTTATGCCTTTTACCTAAGCCAACAGATTAAGAAATCTAACTACCCTGTGGTAAAAAATGTGAAGGAGAGGCTCTGAGGTTGCCTAGAGGGAAAGAGGGGATCGAGTGAGCCCACTGTTCCCAACGGCCCTCCGAGGCTTTCGGGATGTGAGTGCAGCTGACTGAGACTCTCCAGGTAAGTCTCCCCAATGATTAAACACCACAAAGAGGTCTCAATTGATGCCCCATAGAGAAAAAAAGTCACCTGGCTGAGCCCGGCCAAATCCCCGATCCAGAAAATTGTGAAGGATCAGTAAATGATTGTCATCTCAAGCCACTGAGTTTGGGTGCTTTGTTGAAGAGCGATGTTGCCAGGAGTGAGGTACTGTATTTAACTACGTCTAATGTGCACTTTTTTGCCCAAATTTTTGAGCGAAAAATAAGGATGTGCATTACACGTGGTTATGATGATTACATACCATGGGTATAATAATCCCCGTGTATAATGCACACAAAAGTGTGGGTGTGCGTTACACATGGGAGCGCATTATACCCAGCAAAACATGATACTGCCATCAAACACCCGCAGCCAGTGACACAGGGACCTGGAGAGAGAAGCTAGAGTGGCCTCTAGGAGACTATTAGTGAAAGCTGGAGGCGCCTTGAGGAAGTTGTTCATGAGGAGAACATTACTGGAACTGGAGAAAAGGCAACCCTATTTATGTACTGCGAGAAAGTTTGGCAACACTTAACGACTTGTTCTCTTCCACCATTGATGGATGGGCAACCCTGTCTAACTACACCTTCCCCTGACCTTATCACCATAGTTGCTTTTACACACATTCACTTTCCTGCTCTCCAATTTTATAGCCAAATCCTTATAACTTCCACACTTATTTCCCACCACAAGCATGATAGCTTTCCTTTGGGCTTAGTCCTAGTATAAAGCTATGTCTCAATAAATGCCCATTCTATAAGTGGAGATACTGGTAAAAGTAAACCCCCAAAACCTGAGTTTTAGAAACATGCTTATAAGCAGAAATCATTGTTTTGACTATATCTCCCTTTGCTCCCTAAACAACTGTGTTTGGTTTATAAACTCTTAGAATTATGGACCTGCAGTGATTTTATCTCTGTCATCTTTTTACTGATCTTCTCAGCTTCATTAACTGTAGCTATTTAAAGTAACCTTTCCCTATTAATTTCTCTTCCACTTGCAAAACTTCCCTGGTATTGACCTATTCTGCATCATGGCAACCGTTTGGCGTATTCTTTCACTGTCAAAAACAAACATGTCTCAGAATATATTTCATTCATTTACTCTGTTGTACCTCAAAAAAAAATAGATATTCATCATGGTGAGCCCCAGAAAGCTGCTGGAATCCTGCCTGCATCTGTGATGTGCTCCTACTGCCTGGCATTTCTGAGGGATCCCAGGGGTCGTTAGTATGTAACCAATAGCATTTTATTGCTCCTGTCCACCGTTTCCTTACTCATTGTCTGCCACAGAGTATGAGAGAGCCCTGAGGAAAGTGGATGTCCCTTTCTCTCACTCTAGTCTGAAACCATACTATTAATATCATCGCCTTCTTACAGGGTCCAGCACAAATAATGCCCCTTTTTATTATAAAACCTTTTATTACAAAATCACAAGCATGTAATTGTGTAACATGCCAATATCATACTCAAGCATACCATATGACATTTTAGGTGAAATGTTCAAATTAAAACTATAAAGTATCACACCCATGTTGCTACCCTACCAACCACACTCAAGCAGGCCTCACTTCTGCCAGGCCCTGTATATTTTATTTGAAAATAAATATTTGACAATATCTACCAAGACTTCTTTTCATTTGTTTTCATTGTAACATTAACCAATGATTATGTTAATTTCTAAACTTATCTCATTAATTATCCAGTTTATAACAGATGTGACCAGCGTCAATGTTCACACAGTTACATAGCACTATAAATTGTGTTGTTATAGCAAGCCTACGAACACCCCAAATTGTTTCTGTGTTCTTTTCTCACCAGTCAACCTTTTTAATATTTAAATGTTAGTTACATCTTGTGAGCTCTTGAGTTAGAGATAAAAAGGATGCTCAACAATAGAGTCAGCGTGATGAAAGAAACCCCGGGGCACCCTAGAGGTCGATCTTCCCAGAGCTGAGGATCTGAAGAGAGCTGATTCGGTTTTCCAGACTGGTCTCAGAAGGCAACTGGACATTCTTAAGGTATTCGAAGGGCCTCAGCATTTCCAGCCCTGTTTCTGGAGCACAAGTTGAGTCTAGAATATGAAGACGAGTCTCGGGGCCCAGAGGCAGGCCTGGAGTCCTGGCAGCTACCTAACCTTTTAAATTAGCATCCATGGGCAGGCAAGGTGTGCTCAACTCAGGGCTACAAATGACGGAGCAGAGTGCTCAACCCTGTGTGCCTTGTGGAGGGGACAGAACGCCGTGTGTTCTGGAAAAGATCATATCTCAACTAGGTTTTATTCCCGGGTCGGCTTGTGGCCAGGATTTGGCACTCTCCTGTAGGGCTTAGGTCTTAATTATGCTGAATCGCTGCTGAACTGGGAGAGCTGGGACAGAGGAAATAAGGAAGCTCAGTATTGGCTAAGGAGTTGGGCCAGGCCTGCATTTGTGGGTGAGATCTCAGGGACATACTTTTGAGAAGCCAGAGGGGCATGAGGGGCTGTAAAAGTGTGTCTTAGGTTCCGCATTGGGCTTCCTTCAGTTTTTCCTATTCTTTCTATATACTAGGGAATTTGTTGTCTGGTAAGACTACAGCAAGCTCTCTCTGAATATGGTTTATTTCCCCATTCACATTTCTTTGAACCAATTGGCTCTGAGAGCACTATTGCCAAGTTTCTGAAGAGATTGGTTAGTCATTCAGCGTGTTTCAATCCACTGAGGGCTTGCTACTATCCAGGGCACTATAAGACACGATCCCTCAAGGAGCTGAAACATAGTCAAGCAGCTGAAATGTGAGCATGTAAACTATAGTACAAAGCAATATGTAACAATATTCTGTGAACACGAAACATTTTAATTTTCATAGAAAAACTCTGATTATTTTTGGTGATAGTAACAAATAACTCCCAGATCTGGTATTAAACAATTCTATTTGATCGATGACAGATTTGAATTAGAAATCGCACTTCTGGATGCCAGGCATTTTCTGACAGGCTCATGCTTCTGGAAGTAGCAGCCATAGCTACACGCCAATAACCAACTCTCTACAGCCAAAGCTCGCGAGTCCCTAGAATGTCTTGCTTCTGTACACCACCAATCCCAAGCCCCAGGCTTCTCCAAATCTTACACAAGAGCACATTTGCCTTATTCAGGGAGATTGTACCCTGCGACCACAATTTCTCGTTGTTTTAAAAGCAACACATTTACATTTCTGTTTTAGATTCTGAGCGATGACTTTTTTCTTTGACATCCTGATTAAACTCATTTGGTCTTTGGGTCAAGTGTGTTTCCCCTGGAGTCACAAGCTCTCAGGGAGCGAGTAGGCCATGGGAAGCAGGTCTAGACTGACAATCATAAATCTTTACCAATGCCATTGCCAAGTCTGGGGCTCTAATCTTGGGAACTAATTATGCCAGTTGTCAGAATATAGATGATACCAAAGACACACACTTTCCATGTAAAAGCAAGTTACTGGACAATTTTGGCAGGAGTGTCAGAATGAAAAAGGGAAAAATATAAGATGTTTACCTGAGCCCACGACGTCAATGAGAATCTGCCAGCTGCCCCTCGCCCCCAATGCACACCTGCAGGGCATCTCATCTCTCCTATATTTTTTGTCAAGAAAGGAAAAAGCCATAAGCCTTAAAGAAAGGAAATTTATTTTTTAAGATCTAGGTATATTAAGGTATAAAAATATTAGGGTTAAAAAGGAAAGTTAAAAGATCTGGATTATTGTATTATAATCTTAGGCACTAGTAAGTATCAGCTGAAAGTCTCTCTCCTATGAAAATAACCTATCTCTCACTTTAGAGATAACCGGAAACGGAAAGTGGGTAAGTACGGCTGACAGATGTTGCTGCTCACTGAGTGTGGGCGTATAAAGCAGGTTGAAATAGCTCATGTTTAACCCATTCTCTGGGTGGAAAAAGAACCTAGCTTCTAGACTAGCTTTTATGCATGGGTGCACGACAAACTGAGAAGGAAGCCGGCTGAGGAGAAGGATCAAATACTGCTCTCACACTTGCATGACTGATAATAAATGCCAATAACTAAGGGTCTGTCTCCCTGCAGGAGAGAGGCATTTAGAAGGACAATTACATTGTCAGACAGAATGGAGAATACCATCCTGCAATGAGGGAGGAAACTGGTCGAACCAACTGGGGAAGAGAGGTTCCCCTCAGAGCAGGACGCAGACTGCGATGATGCTGTTAACAATGTTGGGTTATGGTGCTGGCTTACGATGACCTGTCCCCTGCAGGCTATCTGGCTGCCTTGGCCAAGACAAAAGTCTTTAAAAAAAGAAAAGTTGTTTTTTCTAAAGTCACAGCGTATTTCTGAAGTAGTCTACCCTTCTTCTAGGACAGCTGTTTAAGACATAAGACCAGGATTCTTTTTGCTCTGAAATATCAGACAAGGTCATGCTTCCTGGGTTATTTTTTTTGGGGGGTGGGGGTGGGGGATGAGGATGTTAGGTTCTTTCACAAAGAAGAAAATGTCTTCATTCCAAAATTGTATAATGAGGAACTTTGGTCCTAGCCAACCTCTCCTTAGTATATAGCAGTGCAAAAAAAAAAGTCCCCCAAATCTCATGAACACTTATTGTTTGATTAAATTAATGGAGGAGGGAGGCACCTTCACGGCATAGAATTATCAGCTGACCTCTCTTTTCTTTTAAACAGCCACACATTGCATGACTTCTTTTATGACTCATGATTGCATAAGCAAAGACCATGGGTTTTAGATTACACGCTTTGCTACAAAAAGGGCCAAAAATCCATTAAATGCCAAATGAAAGAATGCAAATGTTCAGGCTGGAGCACTTGTTGAAATACCCACTCCTAATATATTTTCTACTAATCAGATGAAGGAAAGCTCAAAATAAATACAGCAATAAAAATATGAAAGATATTAAAGACTATAGTGGAAATAAAAAGATAAAAGAGAAGTTTAAAAATTCAAAATAACTCAAAACTTTCTAAAATAAAAAAGAAATAAAATGTAAAAAAAAAAAACAAGATAATTTCAAATGTTGTTGAAAATTTACATTAGAAAATTTAACAAGCCCTGGCTGGTGTAGCTCAGTGAATTGAGCATGGGCTGTGAACCAAAGTGTCGCTGGTTTGATTCCCAGTCAGGGCACATGCCTGGGTTGTGGGCCAGGTCCCCAGTAGGGGGTCCGTGAAAGGCAACCACACACTGATGGTTCTCTCCATGTTTCTCTCCCGCTCTTTCTCCCTCCCTTCCCCCGTCTAAAAATAAATAAATAAAAATTTTAAAAAAGTTTCCCAAATATACATGGACCCTAAATAATATATTAAAAAAAAGAAAGAAAGAAAAGAAAATTTAACAAATACTTACGGTTTAAAAAGAGACAACAATATGACCTGGTAAAAAATAATGCAAAATGATGCCTTGACTGGTGTGGCTTCGTTGGTTGGGCATCAGCCCACAAAGCAAGAGGTCGCCGGTTTCATCTCTGGTCAGGGCATGTTCTTGGGTCGGGGGTTGGTCCCTGGTTGGGGCACATATAAGAGGCAACCAATTGCTGTTTCTCTCTCGCTTCAATGTTTCTCACCCTCTATTTCTCCCTCCCTTTCCCTATTTCTTAAAATAAATAAATGAAATCTTTAAAACATAATGTAAAATGAATATTATTCAAAAGACTAGATTCAAGAAGCAAAGCAAATGAAGCAAAAGGATAGAGTTAAACGATGGGCTACTATTCTAAGATTTAGGACCATGGCACTGTGGCATATGCCCTCGTAACAGAAAGCCAATGAGCACAGCACAAAATGTTTTGCATATTTGTGTGTGCATGTGCAAAGACCTTTGTTTTCTTATTTTTTAAATTAAAGTAGTCTATTTTTTATAAAGTAAAAATTATCTAATATATGGATGCAATTTTCTTTAATGAAAATAATCATCATGCGTACAGTAGCAAAATATCAGGAACATAGCTACAAACAAAGTTTCTAAGTTCTGCATGAGATGCCACAATAAGCCAAGTTCTCCTACTAGTTGGGTTTGATCCCCTACTGCCCACATAATTTTTAGTTTGTATTTTGAATCACTAAATTATTCCTCTCATATACAAATGTACTTTAATATCTTCCATATCTTAAAATAGCCTTCACCCAGTAAATATAACACTGATATCCAGAACCTAAAAACCATGTCTAGGAATCCATGGAGAAAAGGGGGCCGACCGAAGGGAGAAAGGGGTAGAGCACTCGCAATGGCACTTCTCACCGGCACAGCCCAACCGGCTAGTGAGCATGTAAACTCACTGATCGTCAGGGAAATGCAAATTACAGCCATAGCATGATGGGTAAAACTAAATTTGAAAAAAGCAAGTATTGGCAAAATTAATCACTCATACACACTATTTTGAGGAAAAACACCGTGTAGAACTCGTTGGCTATTATCATTTAATGAGAGTGTTGCCTATGATGCAGTGATCTCATTCCTGGGTAAATTCGTACATATGTGCACCAAAAGTCATGACTAGAAACCACATGACTAGAAACTAGAAAATTATAACTAGCACATAGCAGTCCTATTAGTAAACTAAAATTGTAAATTACCCAAAATTTCCTTCAACACTATAGTAAATAAATTGTGGTATATTCTGGTAATACAACATTAACGTGTGTGAAACCCCTACAACTACCAATAATGAAGTGAATAATTATCCAAAACATAATGCCTAGCAAATGCAGCCAGACCCAACAGAGCAGGCAACCCTGCAGTGTGGGGCATTAGCCCAGGGGTTGCCCTTTTGGGGGTAGGGACTGCACGGAGCCCTGGGGGCTTCCAGGAAAGTGTTTATATTCTGTTCTCTGAGCTGTAGGCTGTTGTGTTTCTGCAAGTTCTTAAGAAGTACAGACTATTTAAGAGCCATGCACTTACAGCATATGCTTAAATTAAAAGTTAATAAAAACCAAACTTGACCCCATAGTGCCCTCAGCTACCACCCATGTGCATGATCCTCTTTTATCATAAGCCTTCATAATAAGAGTTTTATGCTTGCTACATTTATTGTATTCACTTCCTCATGCTGTTTTCTCTGTAGAACTCATTTCAGTTGGTCTCTGTGCCCACGGCTCAGCAGCGGAACTCACTTCAAGGCCAGCAGCGACCCTAAGCCGGTGGCTGCTTTTCAGTCTTCATTTCACTCAACCTCCCAGCAGCACCTGCCACACCGAGAACTCCATTGTTTTTGGAAATGTTTATCCTTCGGTTTTATAGCACTACGTTCTCCCTACTGCCACTCCTTTTTAGTATCTCTCATTTAGTATAACAAATGAAACCAGGAGAATGACATAACTTGAATTCACAGAACACTACAAATTTCAAATGACCGGTAAGTACAAAAGTAACCGCCTCGTCTCCGGCCTTGCAGACAGCTGCGGTGGGAGAGGGAAGCTTGGAAAGCTGCGGAGGAGGAAGCAAGAAGTGGCACCACTGGTCTGAAGTGCTCGCAGAAAGAGCAAGTCCACTGTGAGTGTGAAATATTGACAACTGGTTCAGATAAGTCAGAGCCATGCCGGCAGAGAAGGGACACAGCAGTGTGGGGGGCTCATGGTGACCAGACTGAGAGGCAGTGTTTCTGAAGGATGAGAGAGCGGCATCCTTTGGGGACAGGAAGTGAAGGGGGAAAAAAAGCAGGGAGGTGAAAATTATGATCCTGCCAGAAAAAAAGAGAATAAAATACAAAATCAGGGCATATGATCTCTTCTCACAGTAACCAAATAAACAAACCCTGTTCTTGGAATTTGTAAGTTGTAACCCAACCCACTAGCACCCTGTCCATAAATCACACGGACGTAAGTTGTCCCGTCTACACACCACGGCTATGGGGGGACAGAGAGCAGGACTCGGACGCTTTACCTGGTGCAAATGCTGTCTCAGGAAACCAACCACGAAGCAGAGGGAAACTCTAAGACAATATCCAAACTAAATTAAATATCCTCAGGCAACCATCTGTGGACATATAGCCAGAATAAGAAATGGACATATTAAGGGAAAAGTGAAATGGAAAATTGACTGAACTCAGCAAAGAAGGACAAGGAGGAGGAGAAAATTATAATAGCAGTAATGAATAAATTACAAAGTACCACTGGCTTAAACAAAAATTTAATAAGGGACTTTGGAGAAGGGTGGGAAAATATCTCAAAAAAATGAGTTAACATAACTAAAAAGGGCTGGAAGAAAAGTGGTTAAAATAGAAAACAGACAAGCATATATTTTTAAATCATATAATATGGAGTCTTTTACATTGGAAACAAAATAAGAAAACAGAACTAGTACTTAGTTCTTTCATATAAAAAATCCAGGAAATAAAAATAAAGAACTCTTTCTAAATATAGAAGAGACCCAATAGTACCTGAGAACTTTTTTTGAAAGGACTGTAGAAGCAGTAAGTAGCTCTCAGCAAAATGACAGCTGAATTATCACCTACAGAGTAAGCATCAGACACCTCAGCCCAACGCAGCACTGCTAGGCTTCCTTATTGCCCTTCCCCCACACTAAAACTACTGCCGGGAATTTGTCCACTCTCAGTCTTATTCAAAAGTCCCCTGTGGGCTCCTGTCACATGTATATAACCAGGACCTCTGGGTCAGAAGGTCCAGCCCAGGGACTTCTTTGTCTTTGCACCTGCCTGACTAAGGAACCTTTGAATCACTTGCACCCACTGGCTGTGGTGAGGTGGTTTGACATCTGATACCTCTAAAGGCAAGAGAATTGGCTGGGTTTGACCTCAACAACAGTGAACTCCAAAATGTATGTTAATAAATCCATACGACTTTAACGATTGAAAAATCTTTAGGACTTACAGGCAAATCCTCTTGGCTTATAGACAAAAAGATCAATCATTCAAAAGGACAAGAGGATTAGACCGACATCAGATTTCTCAAAAGCAACATAGAAAGTAAAACAATAGGGCAGCATTTCCGATGAAAAAAAGTGAATCAAAAGAAAAACTGTCATTTAACTACCAAGACCACAGAAAAATGATTTTAAACATGCGAGAACCCAGGTTACACTGCACTCTGAAGCTCTCCTTGAAGAATCTTCTAGAGAATGAGCCAAGCAAGAACTCACTGGAGGAATCTTCAGGAAAGGGATCAGGATGAGCATCAAGTGAAGGGCTGAGAGTCTCCACATAGCAACAGCTGCACCGGCATTTTGAAAAGGCCCCTCTTCAACCAGAGAGCATCAGAGGTTGAAATCACGGGAACCCAGTGGAAATAGTTTCCATTTCATAGCCCTGCCTAGTGCTCAGTGTGTGACTCTGAGTGAATGACTTAACCCTTCAAGTTTCAGTTTTACTACCTATAAAGTGTGGATCACAAAATAAACTTTTTTTTTGCTTTGCTGTGAAAAGTTAATGAAATGATATGCTTGGCATGATACCCAGTACACGGAACAGTCAACTGCACCTCATTCTTTTCTTCATCTGTCTTATTAACACACAACACGCCACGTAGTTATGTAACTCATTATGTAAAGGTGTCAAAACTCACATAGATACCAATTACATGGAATAAAAAATTAAGAAAGAATTGTTCACTAAACAGATCCATAGCAAGACCATCTTAAATAGTAAGTCACTATAATACATTTAATTTTTAACTAGTAATTCCCAAGAGACTTTTAATACATATATTAAAATTGCTTTGCTCATATATCTATCTATATAATACACATGATGTCAGTTATCCAAAATAATGCTTACGTATTTTATTATTTGTTATCAGTTGTATGTTCCAGATTATAATCAGGGGTAGAACAGGTAAAGGCTTTATTTAACTTGATTTCTTCCTTGGCTTGTATTTGTATATGTTAAAATGTATTCACGTCCACGAGCTGATTTGATGTTCTCCAGGTGACTGTAAGAGTCGGGGCACAATGTGGTTCCCCCTCCTCCGGCGGGGTGGACCAGGCTGTCAAGATTGAGAGAAAAGAGCGTGAACCTCCCATGGTGCAGAAAACCTGGGACGAGGGGCAGCTCAGGATCAAGAAGACAGGAACGGAAAAGTGCCTCACCTGGTTAAGGAGTGGTTGGTGAATAAAAGTGGAAGTGGTTCTGAGAAATGCACTCTTGACTTTTTTAAAAAAATGATTCTAGTACTTTTCTAACCTTGCCATTAGGAGAGAAGGCAGAGGCCTTCAATCAAAAGATTAGATGAATGTAGAAGTTTCCCCTGTTTTATCAGCAGCATCAGAAAGAAAGAGTTCACCTCCCAGCTGTATCTGTGAGGAGTCATCATTTTCTGTATCAAAGGAAGCAGCCTACCTATCTGGGTCTGAAAAGATGCTCTGGAGAGAACAAAACATTGATGTGGAATTTAAAGGGCAACGGAAACAATAAAAACACATAAAAGGTCAATTGATCCAGACAGTCTGGCAGCCAGAGCTCCCTGCCCCTGGGTGCTGGGAGAGAGCAGAGGCAGTTACAAAGCATGCTGGGTCAGGGCACACTTGCAGTGACTGACAGGAAAACAGCCGGTCTGCCAGGAGCACAATGTATCTGTCTCACCCGCAGGAACCTAGCTTAGGAAGGTCTTCCCTGTCTTCTGAAAGGTGTCTTGGCTTTATATCGAGTCAGTCTTCAGGTAAAAACTGTCACATTCAGAGGGTTGATTACCTTGGCTTTTTGAAAAGAGAATAACTTCTTGAACAACCTCTTCTTTCAGGGGATGAAAATGACTTTAAGATCCAGAGGCAGGATCAGATACTGGCAAAAATAAAAGGATGGTCGCTATGAGCTAGGCACATATGAGCTAAATGAATGAATGGGACACACACACAGAGGATTTTTTTTGTCCTGTAGGGGCTAGAGGTTCTATTCATGAATACAATTTATCTGTTTATATTTTCTTAGAGACCAGTTCTGTTTTTATAGCCTATGAAGCTTAATGTTCTCTAGCCTGCTCTTTTGACCTTCAGCCACATCGTCACGCCCTTCCCTGCTCTATTTTGGATTACTGATGTGAGGGGAAATAATTTACGAACTTCAAGTAAAGTCATGTTGTGTGTATTTCGTATATACTTGTTACACTGGCTGTGTATAAGGTGCATCTGTACTTTTAGCAAGTTAACACACAAATATGAATATTTGAGCCTTAAAGATGTTAAAATGATCTTAAAACTCATTAGAAAAATAACCTTAAAGTGGATGCTATTAATTTCCCATACTTATGATTACATTTGTTTGATTTGCAAGGTTATTTTGAGTTTATAGAAAATTGTTGTTTTTGTCGCAGCACCTGTAATTCCACAGGGGAGAAAAAAGAAGAGGAGAAAGAAACAGGGAAGGGTTAGAAAAATGTACATAACAATAGCAAATTTAGGTAAAGGTCATGTAGATTGCTAACTGTTATTATTTTGTAAGATTTACTTTCAAAACATCTGTTAAATTTCAATTTGTAATACAGGCTTTAGAAACATTAAAAGTATTTTTAATTCCTTACTTTTTTTTGGTTTACAGGGAAAATTTCTTATTTAGTCTTCTTATTTATCGTTGAAAAAGTGTGAATACATAATATAGTATAATGGAACTTCAGAAGACATATATGGTTTAAAACTTCTAAATAGCCAAGGTACCCAGAATATCTGACGCAGCTCATAATAGCAAATAGGACCATTCTTAGCCTGACCTCTAGTGTTAGCAGCAAATAAGTGTGGAGTCTGGCAACACTAGACCAAAATAAATTGTTTAAAAAGAAACACATGACAATAATTTTTATTATAAAATAATTCATCCTTAGTGAGTTAATACAGAGCCCAGAAGCATCAACCCAGAAAGTGCTCAGAGAGTAACGCCTTCATTTGGTGGAAGAAAAACCTGAGCCTGACTGCTTTTAGGATCACGGAATCCGTCTGAATCAGCTTATGGAGCTGAATTTTCATCTTTGTATCCACTCCTCCGCCAGCAGTCTGTTTTACAGCAGTGGGAAGACCATCGCTGGCTTTTAATCCCTGCCTTCGCCACTGCGGGAGCGCTGCCCTTGCTAAGACACGGGGTCTGCTCTGAAGTTGGCGGGCAGGTTCTAGTTGTTCAGAGGGCACAGAGGGCAGAGAAAGAACTTATTCTTTATTAATCCAGTCTGGTTCAGAGCTGCCTGACTTATCTCCAATCAACCAAGACAATCTTAGTAATTATCACCAATTTACAAGACATTTCTAATATAGCTCATTAAATTCAACCTACTCAAGTGTTTCCCTCTTTTCTCTGGCAGGAGAAGCCCTCTGAAGCTTTAAACAAAGTGTCTCACCCTATGAAGTTATCAGCCTGGGATTAATTTTTATCCATGACTTCAAGTGATACGTTCTTCACAGATAAAGGAGAACTGTGAATTGTTTGCTTATTTTTCTTAAGATCTGGAAGATTTAGCTCTTCCGGTCTCCTTTGCCCTTACATACTTTGTCTTAATACCAGGGACTTGTTACTCTTGATAAGGCATACACTACAAAGTTGGTTTTCAGCAGAAGTCACAGTAGCTAACGTTCCAATTATCACTTAGTTTCTTAGCTTGGGAATATTTATAAACTTATTAAAGAAGGTTATATTCAGAGGTAACAATTCCTATTGGTCTTAAAATGGCACAATTCTCATTTACCTTTTTTTGGTCTTTTAGTGTGGCAAATGGAAATATTTGAATTAAAAATGCTTTTAGAAATGTCAAAATAAACTTGCAATAAAACTTTGCAAAATTTTGATGGAGCAATTGCCGATGATGCATGCTGTATATATATATTTGAGTTGTAGAACTTTTCCACTTCACTGCACAGAGTGCCACATTCCTCTCTGGGTTTACCGATAGGAGCAGTCTCTGCTGCCTGCCTATTCTGTCTACAACCAACTCCAGCTCTGCTTCTTACCTATATTATTACTAATCTGGGTTAATTAAGGTTATTGGGTGTAAGCAACTCAAATATTAAACAAAAAAGGAGATTTATCCGAATACAATTAGAAGAGCTCATAGAATAAACCCATGTCATTATGGTCAATTAATACTGGACAAAGGAGGTAAGAACACCACTGGGGTAACAATGGTCTATTCAATAAATAATGTTGGGGAAGTTGAACAGATATGTGCAGAAAATGAAACAAGACCCCCTTCTTATACCATGCACAGGAATAAACTCAAAATGGATTAAAGACTTAAACGTTAGACTCAAAATCATGTAAAATCCTAAAAGAAAACATAGGCAGTACAATCTCAGACATTTTTTTGTAGCAATTATTTTTCTGATACATCTTCTCAAGCAAGGGAAATGAAATAAAAATTGAACAAATGGGACTACCTCAGACTAAAAAGTTTTTGCACAGCAAAGGAAACCATCAACAAAGTGAAAAGACAACCCATGGAATGGGAGAACATATTCACAAATGATAAGGGGTTAATATCCAAAATTTATAAAGAACTTGTATAACCCAACACACACACAAATATTCAATTTAAAAATGGACAGAGGACCTACCTGAATAGACACTTCTACAAAGGGGACATACAGATGGCCAACAGACATATGAAAAGATGTTCAATGTTCGTAATCATCAGAGAGATGCAAATTAAATCCACAATGAGATATTACCTCACACCTGTCAGAATGGCTATCATCAATAGATCAAAAAACAACAAGTGCTGGCAAGATATGGAAAAAGGGGTACCCTACTGCATGTGGGAATAGAGACTGATGCAACCACTGTGGAAAGCAGTATGGAGTTACCTCAAAAAATTAAAAACGGAACTACCTTATGACCCAGTGATCTCATTATGGGAATATATCCAAAGAAACCTGAAACCCTGATTTGAAAGAATATTTTCCTTTATGTTCATCGCAGTGTTATTTACAATAGCGAAGATATGGAAGCTGCCCGAGTGTCCAGCAGTAGGTGAGTGAATAAAAAATTGTGATACACAATGAAATACTACTCAGCTGTAAAAAAAGAAGGAAGTCTTACCTTTTGAAACAGCATGAAACAACCTGGAGAGTATTATGCTAAGTAAAAAAAACCCAGTCAGAGAAAGACAAGTAGAACTAATGAATAAAATAAACAAACAAAATAGAAACAGATTCATAGATACAGAGAACAGACTGACAGCTGTCAGAAGAGAATGGGTTTGGGGAGCTGAGTGAAAAAGATGAAGGGATTAAGCAAAATACAAAAAAACCCAAAACAAAACAAAAAAAACCCCTTCTAGACATAGATAACGGTATGGCGATTACCAGAGGGAAAGGGAGTGGGGGAAGGTAGAAGAGGGTAAAGGGGAATAAATGGTGATGGGAGGAAACCTGACTTTGGCTGATAAACACACAATACGATATATAGATAATGTATTATAGATTGTATCCCTGAAATCTATATAATTTTATTAACCAATGTCACTCCAATAAATTCAACTTTAAAATATCAAACAGGAAAAAAAAAGCACCACCTGTGCTCATCCAAAATCCAATTCCCATTTATGGCTAGGTTTTAGAAGCTTGCACTGCTCCTGCAGAGAAGAATGAGAGACTGTCCCGACCCCAGGGGAAGGGGGGAAGGAGCCGCAGCACTGGCGGAGGTGAGCGTGGTTGTCACAAGCAGTGGCCCACCAGCACAATAAACACATCTCGACTCACAATGTTCCCGTGGCCAATTGAACATGCGTTTCCTGAAAGCAAATGGAAATAGAAATTCAGGTCTGGGGAACAAAAGCCTGTCTGGAGCCACAATAATAAGTAGTTTTGGTCCTCTCTCAATTCCCAGACCTGAAACACTTTACAGACAAAAGCTTCTTGAATAAAGGAAGGCAAGGTGAACTTCAGAATGAACCTTGCAATACATCTATTATGTGTACCCTGTGAAATTTTTCCTAACCGTAATCAGCGGGTCAAAAACTATTTACCAGGGTAATTCTTCTATGAAATGAAAATACCAAGTCTTTCAAGGATTATCAGGCACTGTCTCTGAGCTAATTCTTGGAAGCCCAAAACACTGCTGTGTACCCCCAGTCTTACACGGGCCTCATGGGTTACAGAACAGTGGGGTTTTCACGTTATCCTCCTAGAAACATTGAAGAACTTCAATCCCATTTTGTGGTTATTTTAACAGGTCCTGAGTGTATAGTTTGGACAAACACCTTTAGAAGCAGACAGCGTCCATACCTTGATACCGCCACTCATTGAGGAAAAACAGTGGTGATACGGGGCCAAGTGGCGCTTCCTGGGGCTCTCTCTCCCAACCGAGCAGCACATCTTGAATCTCAGTCTAACAGCACCTTAGGGGAAGCAGCAAAGTGTAGGGTGGCCATCATGGACTTAAAAGATTTAGGGGGATAATTTCTCTCAATCTCAATATGATTATGTAATTTAACTGGTGCAAAAGTGAACAGGCCTAAAATAGCAAACATTTTGGGCGTTTTGTTTACCTGAAAAAAAATGCTTATTTTGGTTTGGTTCAAGATTAGGCATCACTTTCTTGTAGCACATCAGAGATATTCTTCGGTCTTCTAGGTGATATTTATGCTTTAGAGAAGTCGCTTGACAGTCTACAGGCTGCTACTGGGGTTTTTTCCTTTGATTCTCCAGCTTCCCTATAATGATTCTTGGCATATGTTTCTATTATTTAAGTTGCCTGGAGTTCGCTGGGAGTTTGAATGTGGGATTGAGATTGTTCATCCACTCCAGAACATTATAAGCCATTATCTTTTGTAATATTGCTTCTATCTCGTTCGTTCTTTTCTCTCCTTCAGAAACTCATGTTTAGATCTTCTTCTTCCCTCTCTTTTTAAAAATTTTTATTTATTGATTTGAGAGAGAGAGAAACATTGATTTGTTGTTCCACATATTTATGCATTCATTGGTTGATTCTTGTATGTGCCCTGACAGGGGATCAAACCCATAACTTTGCTTTATTGGGACAAACGGTCTAACCAACTGAACTACCCAGCCAGGGACCTTCCACTTTTTCATTAGCTTCTTAACCTTGTTTCTATTTTACATCAGCTTGTCTCCTTATCCTTTGTTCTGAATGATAGCTTCTCATCTGTCTTGATGTTCTAATCTCCCATTGATTTTCTCTCAGTCATAGCTAATCTACAATATTATTAACATGTTCATTGAATATTTAATGTAGTTATATTATTCAATATAATATAATTGAATATTATACTTTAAATTTTAAATTTACTTTTAGTAGAATTTATAAATTCTTGAGAGCAATACTTAGCTTATATACTTAAGACTTCCTAGTATTTCTAGAATAATCAACTACAACCATAAATCTCTCTCTGAGCATGACTTTAGCTCCATATTACAATTCTTATAATGTAATATCATTCAGCTCAAATTATTTTTAATTTACATTGTAACTTTTCTTTAGTTCAATAGTTAGTGATTACATGGCTTAAGTGCCAAATAATGCTAATTTTTGTTTAACTCTACATGGTCAAATAACGAACTGTTTATATGAGCCCTTTGAGAGGCTGCCCAAAGTATGCCAAAGTTCTGTAAATATTTCACATGCATTATTATTGTGAATTTATCTGTTTTATTTTTTAATGTGAATTCTAGCCTTATGAATTTTGTGACTATGCTATATTGTGTGTGTGTATATGTTTCTAATGTAATATCTTGTTCACTAATTCTCTCTATGGCCATGTCTAATTGGTTTTTCCCAGTTGTTGATTGTATTTTTATTTTCAGTTATTGTATGTTTTCATTTTAGAATTTATATTTGGTAATTTTTATAGTTATTCAGCTAAATTCTCAATCTTCTGTTTTATTTCCCTGAGTGTGCCAGTCATAGTCATTTCAATGTAAATAGAAATAATAGGAACTTTGGTAACTCTCTCATCTGGATTTCTCATTGATTAGTTTCTATTGCTTATTATTTTTCTTGGTTATGGATCATGTTTCCCAATATGCAGTGCTATTTATGTACTTATTTATATTTAATGACTACTAAATATCGAACATGAAGAACTGGAAAAATCACTGGAACTGGTAATGGTGTATCTTTCTCTAAAGAGGATTTACATTGACTTCTGACAGGAGCTTAATGATGAAAGAAATCCCATATCATCTCAATCCAATTGGAAAGGGAAAGGATTTTCACTGGTAAGGATGATCTGTTTTCAGTAGAGCTTGTCTTTTAAGGTTTAGACTTTCAGAGTGAGCCGTGGACACTTACCAGGAACTTTAATGGACCTTGAATTCCAATTTTTATTCCTAAACCTGGAACTAATTGAAGATATTTCTAGGCCCTTAGACTTTCAGGATCTAAGAGAAAAATTGTTCCTCCTAAAATCCAGAATCACCTTTTGGGTACTTTTGTTTTCTTAGATATTGGTCCCTGAATTCTTCATAGGCTTGATAGCTCTCTGATATCATTAAATAATTAAAAAATATCTTACACACCTTCTTTACTTCCTCTTCAGTGTAATATTGTCTGAACGACTTAGAAACTCAATATTTGAATGATAGTGATTGCCATGGGGCAAACAGTATATTTTGAGCTGATAAAAAGCATTTGATATGTCACACTACATTTTCTTTTGAAACAAGAATAAAAGAATTTGAACGGTAGATGGAAATGAAATGTTAATTCCATCAGTATTTGAAATATTAACAAAGATATCTCTCTAGATTATAAAGTGTATTCAGAATGCAAAGAAACTATTGCTAGTTCATTCACGTTGCTTATATCTAATTTATCTTTTTTCTCCTCTTAAACATACAAAGAATTGGAAATGTAAAGGCAGAAGAGGTAGAACAGAGTAAGAGAGACTTTTATGTATCGTTACTCATTAATCATCTATAGATTAATATGAAGTTATCAAGCAACTGATTTAGAATAGCATGATGGTTTCTAAAAGTTAGTTTTGTAGAAACAAATTCTTTACAGAAAATTAATAAGACAGAAAAGTTATATTTTAGTACTTAAAGTTCACAATGTAATAACCTGATGAATCAGATATCTTTTATTTATTTTATATTGGTATTTTGACTTTTAACTGCTTAAAATTACTTAGGAGATCCAGGGGACATAATATTAGAACTGGTATGTTCGTGCTTTAATCATTTATAAAGTTAAGTTGGATTGAATTTGCACACTATTCTATCTTGGAGGTTGTACACTTGGGATTAAAATTCAAAATAAATAGTATCTTCTGTTTTTTTTTTATTATAGAAAAACTAAAAGTCACAGATCATTAATGTAATATACCTAAATTATTCTACCTAATTCATAATTATTTTATTCTTTTCCAAACTATACTCATTTTGCCCTCTATGTTTGAATTCTGTCAGCAAAAAGAAAAAAATCAGAAAGACCAGTAGAAAATCCCTATCACAGAAATTACGGAATTTCTGCACAAGGAAACCACAACAAATGGTGAACTCTAACAATGCAATCACCTGGATGACCCGGATGTAGGATAACGTAGCAGCCAAGGGCTTTCCATTAGTCATTTTAAAATATGGGTCAGCACCCAATGTCACCATGAGAAAAATCCTTCATCAAGGAAGTTCAAAACCTCCCTACTAAAGAGATGCCATTTCCAGTGCAAGGGTGCTGATGCTCTAATGTGGTTTTCTCTGCCAGGGAGAGAGATTGAAGAGAGAATTCAGAAGACTATCTTCCTATACAGTTCCTATAGTAACCACAAATTTCCCAGTTTCATACTTTTATTAAGTCTTTAGCTGTCCCCAAACATCATCATATCCACATGTTAACATTGTTCTTACAATAGCATTAAGAATTTGTGAAAAATACTTGAAATATGGATACATTCTATATTCCTATATCAAACACTACCACTTTAAGATTTTTAGTTCATGAATTAAATGATCTGTATATTTTCTTACCTGAAAATATTATTTAAAAGTGATGAAAACCATAATAATTTAGAAGCCAACAGAGGGCTCTTCAAAGTTAAAAGTGAAATATTGGTAATTAAGATTTCTGAGTTGTAATTCTGATTTGCCCATTAATTTCCAGCAAGGTGCTTTCCAAGGTACTTAATCCTTTCTAGTACCAATTTTCTCATTTGTAAAATGAAGCAGATTGAATTTAAATATTTCTTAGATTTCTTATACTTCAAATCATGTATTTGAGGTATAGACTACTAAAAAATTGGAGGAACCCTGGCTGGTGTAGCTCAGTGGATTGAGCGTGGGCTGTGAACCAAAGGGTCGCTGGTTTGATTCCCAGTCAGGGCACATGCCTGGGTTGCAGGCCAGGTCCCCAAGGGGGCCATGTGAGATGCAACTACACATTGATATTTCTCCCCATCTCTTTCTCCCTCCATTCCCCTCTGTCTAGAAATAAATAAATAAAACCTTTAAAAGAAAAAATTTGAGGAATTCTCCATATTCTGAAGGACTAGGGCAAAGCTGAAGAGTGTCACTTTACGAGCAGTGGACCAGGGCACGGGGACCAAAGTCATGCCTCCTTAGGCCTTCATCACCATAAGGAAAATGTGGGCCTACTCAATTGATATAATAACACATTTCTTCAAAAGTCTCAGTTTCATCAATAAAAATGCAACAAAAGCTCACACACTCCACAAGCATTTTGTTCTCCCCCAGCAGGGACCACAAGTTGGTTGGATGGTGGGACGAACAACGTGCTGCCTCTAGAGCTTCTACACCCTCATCAGAGGTGAAGAGAGAGGCCCGGGGAGCCTCTCCTCCCCACTCCCCAGACCCTCTGCCTTTCCACCGCTACCTCTTTGGAACCAATAGGAACTAACTTTGGTAAACTTGATACTTCCGTCTTCAGTCACAGGAAGCACAAGACCTAGGACATCAGTCACCCTCCAATGTCTTATCACCAAAAGGCTCTGTCCTTCCCCTTTCCTCTCCCTTTTGCATCTCTCTCTAACTTTGGAAAACCTTCCAATGCGCTCTCTGGCCTCACCTTCCATCAGCAACAAATCTCCCCGCATTCCCAGCCCTTCCTCTAAATGTTCCTTTTGTGTTCTTTGTGTAACCACCTGACTCACCCTTGAGGACCTTCCTTCTTCTTCACCCTCTCAGGTGTTTTCTTTCACTTTGTCCTGCTGGAAAGGAGGGCAAATGGCTGATCTGTTCTTCCTTGCTATTTTCAAACTATTCTTCCCTTCCTTATGAAGGCCACTCAAGCTTTGAATCTCATACATCAGATAATCTTTTTATAACTCTATTTTTTTGTTTTTATTCATTTCTATTGATTCTAGATTCTTGATTCTATCATTTCTTTTATGAAACAAGAGACTTTCTCTTACTCTAATTCTTGGCCATTTCCGTGTACAAGTAGCTAATCCTTCCAATACTCTGCCTTTTAGTTGTTTGATGTCCTTTCTACAATGAATCCACCCACTGCTCTCAGACACTAACCTTTATGGCCATACCCAAGATCTTGTCATTATCAACATCTATAGAACAAAATGGCAACCTTGATTGAGATGCTCATCTGTGGCACCAAATATAAAGGCAATCAGCTGCTCTGGTCACCAACAGAAACGTATTCAGTGACAGCCAAGGCTAAGCTCCTTAAGACACTGAAAATGCATTCTGGCCTGAAATACTCACCTTATTGAAACGTAAGAGATGGAGTCACTGTGTCTTTTGCTTTTAATAGAGGAAACCAAGTAAAGATATGTATTAAGACTATTTGTAGCATTTACACCTGTGCTGTTTTAATGTGAACTATAAAACCCGTGAACTTTCTAATACACAGACATGTACCCTGAAAGCACTGAAAAAAACAAAGAAAAAGAAAAATATGGGTGATAGAAGGAGTAGAAGATTCCTATGTTACTAAAAATAAGTACATAAAGTAATGGCTTCTAGGAAAGTCTACTAAACAAAATAGTAATTTTGAATTTAGCTTCTCAAAACTACTTAAATGAGATTGACAAGGTCAGTGTGTTCAATTAGGGCCATAATTATTAGGTTATTTAAATTTAATTTCTGAGTGCAAGTTATTGTCAAAATGCAAGGATTTTAGTCTACCCCAGCAAAAGAACTCTGTTTGCAGATTACAGGCTTACTGTTAAATTAGGTCCTATTTCTCTGTAGCAGCAAAGTAATCAGACAAGAATCCCATGTCTCTATTAAACATTTACATTAGAACTGCCTAATTAGACCAGGATTTGTTTGGGCGGCACTGGCAGACGTTCTGAACGGCTGTGGAAAGTGCAGTCACTGTTTCATAGGAGATGGGCATCCACTCAAACCCATCCTGACGTCAGATCAGGGCACGTGAGTGCATGCATCAATCAAGAAGTGTAATGCGTGTTTCTCAGTATAATTCAGCACCGTGAATAGTCTGAGCACCTGTAATAAAGGTATTAGTTTTCCAATTGCCTCAGGAAAATATTGCAAGGATTCACAAAAGAAGTCCAGAAAACTTTCACTTTTTTAAAAAAAGTCAGTGTTGTGGAAACAGAAAGCTATTCAAATTATTGTAATCAGAGTTTTAATGTTGAAAAAATCCACCTAAGTTTCTTTTATGCTAATTGACTGCACATTTCCCAGATTGGAAAGAAAAAGAAAACAACCTCTATTTGCAGATGACATGATCTTATATACAGAAAATGCTAAGGAATCCACTGAAAAACATTAGAACTACTATACAAGTTCAGCAATGTTGTAGGGAAATCAACACACTAAAATAAGTGTTTTACACACTTGCAATGAAAAATTGGAAAATGAAATTTAAAAAACAATTCCATTTTCAATAGCAAGAAAAAGAATAACATACTTAAAAATAAATTTAATAAAAGTATTACAAAACTTATGCCTGAAAACTACAGCATATTGTGGAAAATACAGAATTACATGAAAAGCTTAATATCTTAAGATAATAGTACTCCCTAAATTGATATAGAGATTTAATACAACTTCTATCAAAAACACAATAGCTTCTTTGAGGAAAACAGCAAGCTGACCCCAAAATTCACATAAAAATGCAAGGAGAATAAGAAGAGCAAAGAGGAGCAAATTTTTTTAAATGAAGAGCAAAGTGGTACCAAATTGGTCTCACACTTCAAGAAGTTCAATCATAATTCTTGGTGTTAATACTTATTGCAAACCACAGTAGTCAAGACAGTGTGGTACTTGTGTAAATAAAGATTAGTGGTATAGAATTAAACACCCAGAAATAAACTCTAAAATTTAAAAATAGTTACCAGATGGCCCAGGAATTCCTCTCCTAGATATATATCCAAGATAAATGAAAACATAGGTCCACCTGAGAAATGTCTCATAAAGAAAACCTGTGCTATATATATATATATATGTGTGTGTGTGTATATATATATACATATATATATATATATAAAATTCATGATTCTAAAATGTGGAAGTAAATAAAATGTCTATCACTTGATTAGTGGATAAATGAAATGTGGTACATCCAACAGTAGAATATTATTCAGCAATTAAAGAAATAAAGTATTGATACATGATAAACATGATTGGCTCTTTAAAACCTATGCTAAGGAAAAGAAGCCAGTCACAAAGACTACATATATTATTTAATTTATATAAAATGTCCAGAATAGGAAAATCTATCTAGAAAGAAAGTTGATTAGTTGCTGCACTGAGCAGTAATTATAGAAGAATGGGCAGTGACTGCAACTGGGTATAAAGTTCCTTTTTGGGGTGATGAAAATGTTTTTAAATTAATTGTGTTAATGGTTTCACTATTCTGTGAATATACTCAAAACACTGAATTGCACACGTTAAGTATGTGAATATTAAGATATGTAAATTATATCTCAATAAAGCTCTTATATGAAAATTTTTTAATATATAGCTATAGTCTGAAATTGTTGAACAATGTATCAGTAAAAACTATAATCCATTGTTTAATGGGATAAAATGTTGGCATTTTTATAAAAATGTTAAATGTTTTTATACAAAGCAGGGTACATTCAAGTAGACAGTGGGGAAGTTAGAGTTTTCTAGACTGTGTGAAGCAAAAATAGCTACCTGGTCTTTTTTGAACAATCTGAGCTTTTATGAAAGCAGCAGACTTTCTCAGGTATATTGGGTGAAAAAGCTTAGTAATTGAAGAGAAAATGCTTCCAAATACCGGAGAAATGTCTGTCCTATAGAAAGAAAGCCAGATAATGGGCAGTCTCTTGCAAAAGGTGTAAGAAATAAGGATCAGAAACTTCACTGTAGAAGGGAAGGAAAAGAAAAGAAATAGCATTTTTTTAAGTATAAAAATTAAATAAAATGCTATGTATGTGACTTCAGTAGCACATTTCAGGGATTGACTGGACAAGGTGTTTGGGAAGAAATAATCTGGACCAGACAGAGATGTCAGGCCTGCGTTGAAGGTGCCGTCGTGAAGCTAAGGGAGCGATGGGGCTCAGAAGCCCAGTGCTATCCGGAATGTGGCCGCTTAGGACCTGGGAAAGGAGGGAGGAGGGGGCCATGCTTTCACTGTGGCCAGTGCTTCCTCGCAGGGGGTAAACAGACCACTGTGGGCACATCAGCTAATTTTATCATACCAGACTTTTAACATTTATTTACTTTTATGCTTTGTGTATTTATAACTTGTATCTAGTACACAGTTTCACTGGTGCCAGTGCTTAGAGGGTGGCTAAAGGAAGCAGAGCTGAGCTGATCCTTCTGACAGAGACGGCGTCAACCACAGGCGTTCCCGAGACGGGACATGGGTCTAAGGCTCAGTCAAAAAGAGAGCAAATGAAGGAATGAAATTTGAGAAACAGTGTCTGAAAACGACGATTCCCCAAAGGAGTACTCTAGCTGTACTAAAACCCTAAGCATTTTTTAATAACCAAATCTTTTGCCGTGCGATGCTTAGCTTTGAGAGAAAGCTGGTATATCTGGGTATACAACAGGTTGCTCTGGAAATACGTGAAGTGAGTTGAAATAATCACCTACTCAGGCAAATATGGGGCTTACTAGTACTTTCCTATCCATAGATGAAAGGGAGAAATAACTTTAATTTATACAGGCATTTGGAATATAAAATGAGAAAGAAATAGAATTTTGAAAGTACCTATACTTGCAATATACAGTAAGATATTTAAGATTACTGATTATGAGAGAAAAAACATTGTGTCGATAGAAATTTCATCAGATAAGTCTTTAAAGGCTTTCAGTTTCGTAGTGTCCTTAAGGAGAAATCTTCCTTCCCCCAGCGGGGACCCTCTCAGGGAGCAGACAGCCTGCTGTGGCTCCTCCACCTCCACCTGAAGAGGGAACTGTAACTCGGGCTGTCAGAGAGCCCTGGACTTGTGGCATTAAGTACAGTAGCCAAGATCTGGAGATGCCCTAGTGCCCATCAGTAGATGAGTGGATTTAAAAAAAAAAACAAAAACTGTGGTACATTTACACAGTGAAATACTACTGGGCTATAAAAAGAAAAGAAAAAAATGAAAAGAAAGAACGAAAGAAAAGAGGAAGGAAGGAAGGAAGGGAGGGAGGAAGGAAGGAAGGAAGGGAAAAAAAAGGAAAATAAAATCTTACCTTTTGTGATAGTGTAGATAGACCTGGAGATTATGATGCTAAATGACTTAAGGCAGTCAAAGAGAGACAAATACTATATGATCTCACTTATATGTAGAATCTGATGAACAAAATAAACTGATGAATAAGATAGAAACAGAAGCATGGATATGTGCAGACTGTCAGCTGTCAGAGGGGAGGAAGGTTTAGTGGCCGATGAAAGAAGGTGAAGAGATTAAGCAAAGACCCTAATTTTATATGTGTACATTTACATATACACATATATAACATATATAATGTGTGTGTATGTATATGTATATACACACACACAACAATGTGGTGATAGCCAGAGGAAAAGAGGGCTGGGGGTAGGTGGAGGTGGGCAACGTGGGCATAAATGGGGACAGAGAGAGACTTGCATTGCATGATGGGTACATGAAGCAGTGTGCAGATAATGTTTTGTTGAGTTGTACACTAAAAACTTGTATGGTTTCTTAAAGCAAGGTCACCCTAATAAATTCAATAAAAATAAAAATAAACACTCTGCAATGTATATTTCATGTAGTATTTCTAATGATCATGAGAGCCTTGCAAAATGATTATTATCTTTATTTTTAAAAATACAACTCAAATAAAAAGTAATGTTAGAGTCAATGGGAAATACATATAGTGAGAAAATGATTTATTCCAAATACATTTTCAGTAAATTATCTTTTATAGTTACTTGGCTTATTCTGGCTAACAGCTCTAAGACATTTGAATCAGTAATGTATGACCTTTTCTTTGTATATAAACAAAGCATTTAATAGACTGAATAAGAAACTCTCCAAAATTATTTTGGAGAAATGAAAAACAGTAAGCTTAATAAGCACCAGCTGATATAATATTTCAGTTTTTTAATGGGGAAAGTTTGAGAAACTTTGTGGAACACCAATAATTTTAATAATGTTGCTTTTACTGAATATTTTAAATCTGAGAGAGTTAAACTTTAAATGAAATAAATATGTAATTTAAGCAGAGAGATAGATATATTCCTCATTGTAAGTGAATATTGTCAATCATATAATTTTTAAAAAACTTATCTAGCTTATTGAGGTATAATTGGCAAATAGAGCTATAAGATATTTAAAGCGTACAATGTGAGGATTTGATGTGTACATTGTAAAGGAGACCCCCAAGTTAATACATACATTCGTCACCTCACAAACTTACCTTATTTCTGTTGAGAACATTTAAATTCTATTCTCTTAACAAATATTAATTGTATAATACAGTGTTACCAACTATCACTGATGTTACACATTAAATCCTTGATCTAATGCATTTTATAAGTGAAAATTTATATCGTTTTTTAAAATGCATACATTATCAGGGAGATTTGTTCAGTGGATTAAAGCTCATTTTTAGAGTTAGACTGCTAGTTTACAGAGAGAATTTGGAATGCAATTTTTGTCATAATATTAATGGAAATGTGAAATATTTTAATTGTTTTGGGAGCCTCTGAGCATATTAACTTAAAAAGTTATTTTATTTAGTGGATCACTTTGTTATGTAAAATAATCACAAATGTATTAGAATCATGATACCATTAAATGAAAGTCCAGTATGCTATGAAAATGAATTGTTCAGCAAGGACTGTGTTAGACATAAGAGTGGAAAACTAACAAGAAAACAAGAAAACCTAAGGAGATTAACTGTCAAGTTCTGCATCTTCTTGTCAGGGTGAGTGGAGAGGCAGCATTTTGGATTTGCCTTCCACTTTTATCTATTAAAATTCATGTGTGGCTGTGCTCTTTAAATGATGCTGATCAGAATTAAATGGATCTTCTTCAACAGTATTTCTACTCAATTCTAGGACTTGGAGTTATAGAAATTGATTTCATATTCATCACTGTGGTTTCTTGGACTTCAGCACCAGAGGACACAAGTGCCACACCGCTTCATCCTGACAGCAAGCGCAGAGACACTGGTGTGTCAGCATGAAAGCCCCAAGTGCATGAATAGGATGGAAACTTTTCAAGGTGTAGACTCCTATATGCTGCTTCATAGAAGTTGCGCTTGGAGAAAGTGTACAATAAACACTATTAGCTAGTAAATAAGGCACACATAAGTAAGGCACTCTCACTGCTTTTTGAGGGATGAAAATGTCTGAAATATAATTCAATATCCACGGATGGAATTTAAAGCAAATTATCTTAGGAGTTATTTGAGTTTGGGTCTTCTCCCTTACTTTAATTCCTTCCATTCCTTCCTCCCCCTTTTCTCCCTTTAGCTCTCTCTCTCTCTCTCTTCCTCTTTCTGTCTTTATTTTTGGCTAGGAAAAAACTCCTTTCTAATGTGATTTTACTATTTTAATAATAGCTGTGGAATTTATGATTTCCAATTTTTGTATCATGAAAGTTTGTAAAGGAAGTCTCTACAAAAATGAGTGGTTACCGGAGACCATAAGGGACGAGTGGCTGTGCTCTCCCCAAGGGAAGTGTGCCACAGTAACTAGGCGAACGGCTACAGATGAAGGTCTCTGTGTGGCCCAGAAAACACGCACACGAACACGTCCACGTAGCCACAAACAGAACCATACACACATGCATGAGAATGAGTCAGAAGTCAGCGATTATTTATGATGTTCTTAACAGACATATAACTTTAAAAGTTTTTACTTGACATTTGTGTTTTATGCGTTGAAATTTATTTTTTGATCGCATCCTTGGAGATTGCATAAAACATCTTACTTTTCAAAAAAAATAATCTTATTTTTCAGAGGTGCTACCGCACATACACACACACACATACACACAATCAGCTCATCTTTTCTGGACTCGGTGATTTCAAACCTTGATTTCAAAGATTGTAAATCCATACAAAGGATTTACAATCTTTCTTAGGAAGCATTCCCACAAAATGTTTGAAAAGATCAGTTAAGGTTACACCAACATCTCCAACCAAGCTCTCTTTGCCTGCTTTAGTGATACACTTTCTGTCTGCACTGAGACAAAAAGTGACAGCCTCCTTTATTTTCTTGGTTTCTTCAGGTGTGGAACATTTCCTAACTTTCATGTCATAAAAAATGCAACATACACCATCAGCAACCTGCACTCCTGAGGTCCTCTTTGCCACAGTGGCTGCAAGGAGGAGGAAGAGGGAGCAAACTGGTACAGAGTCTGCTGAGCATCTTCACAGCAGCAGAACCAAACAACTGAGAAAGGAGGCTGACAGTATTTTTCTTCAAACCAACAAAAAATCACAACAAAAATAAATATATAGATATTCCCTATTTGTATCTGTATATAAAGAGATATATTTATAGATGTATCTATAAATATATTTTATAATTTACAAGATTTTTTATAATTTATAAGATTATAATTTATAAGATTATTAATTTATAATTTATAAGATTATTAATTTATAATTTATAAATTTATAAAGACAGTGATAAAAATGTCAAATGTGTGTGTAAGACATTGAGATAAAGACATTATATGTTTGATGTGAACAGAATGAAGAAACAAGAATTCAAAAAAATGAGGAGAGGCTTAGGAAAGTCTGGGACAACTTTAAACTCTCTAACATCAGAATCATAGGGGTGCCAGAAGGAGAAGAGCAAGAGCAAGAAGTTGAAAACTTATTTGAACAAATAATGAAGGAAAACATCCCCAATCTGGAGAGGGACATAGACTTCAAGGAAGTCTAGGAAGCCCAGAGAGTCCCAAAGAAGTTGGACCCAAGAAGCACACACTGAGGCACATCATCATTAAGTTACCCAAGATTAAAGATAGAGAATCTTAAAAGTGGCAAGAGGAAAGGAAACAGTTGCCTACAAAGCAGTTCCCATAAGGCTGTCAGCTGATTTCTCAAAAGAAACCTTACAAGCAAGAAGGACCTGGAAAGAAGTATTCGAAGTCATGAAAGGCAAGGACCTACATCCAAGATTACTCTATCCAGAAAAGCTATCATTTAGAATGGAAGGGCAGATAAAGTGCTTCCCAGAGAAGGTCAAGTTAAAGGAGTTCATCGTTACCAAGCCATTATTATATGAAATGTTAAAGGAACTTATCTAAGAAATAGAAGAAGAGCAAAAACTATGAACAGTAAAATGACAACAAACTCACAACTATCAACAATTGAACCTAAAAAAATGAAAACAAAAACTAAGCAAACAATTAGAACAGGAAGAGAATCAGAGACATGGTCATCATATGGAGGGTTTTCAGTGGGGAGGGGGGAGGGAGGTATAGGGGGAAAGGTACAGGGAGTAAGAAGCATAATCGGTAGGAATTAAATAGACAGGGAGAGATAAAAAATGGTATAGGAAACAGAGAAGCCAAAGAACTTATACGTACAACCTATGGACATGAACTAAGGGCGAGGGAATACTGGAGAACTGGGGGGTGCAGGGAGGAGGGGGTTAAGGGGAAAAAATTTGGAAAACTGTAATAATAAAATATACTTAAAAAACAAAAAAAAGCAAAACAAAAACAAGACATTATATGTGCAATGTGTAGGGGTTTCCAATGTTACCCTTGAGGTATGCAAGAAATGTAAAACTTTGTCTTTTATCATGAGATCTAAGTCCCCTGTTTTTCTGATGCACAAAAATTAATGTCACAGATTGATGTTCTCAAATTCAGCAGTTTCTCAGTCAATTCAGTTTTAAACTAAATTCCTTTAAAGTTCTGCCCAAAGGCCACATCTCTGGACTTGTCTCTGTGTTCTTGGTCCCTGTTTGACAATTTCGGACAATACTCTATCCTCTGCGGACATCTACTACCAGTGGCCCTCAAACTTGAGTCTTGAATCTGCATCAAAATCCTCTGGATTAGAATCTTGTTAGAATATGGACTGCCACTCCTTTACCCAGAATTTCTGAGTCAGTATGTCTAGAGAAGGATCTGCCCTCACAAAGTACCTGTTGAGGCTGATTCTGCTAGTTAGGGACCGCACTTTGAGAAACACTGCATTAAGGCATAGTATGTATGTGCTGATCTTTCCTCTAGTGATCCTGTTATTGAAGATGGCTCACTAGGTCAATGCTACACCTAAATCCTTGTAGAATCACGGGAGACTGTCCTAGACTGCCTCTTTACTTTTGGTGAACTCAGAGCATCGAGGAGCCTGGCATATGCCCCTTAGGCCTGGCCATATCTACTACCCTTTGTGTTTGCTCCCCATCCTTCCCACTGTATCTTTAAACTTCACTAAGGAAATAGGACCCAGATCCCATTCACCTCTAAAATATATCTAAGGGCCCCTTTATTCTCTTATCCACCCATGGCGGCTTTGCCCAGAAAAGGAAAGGAAACCCTACTTCCCTGAGTTCCATTTCTCACTTCCTTGAATGTTATCTCTGGAGAAGCATTCATTCTCATAGCACTGTGCAATCTTTGTCAAGGTGTGCTCTCGTTTCTTTGTGCCCTTGGCATTTGGGGGTTTCAGAACTATTTCTCCCAAGAAAAACCTAATGATTAAGCTATTATGATCAATGCTTTAAATTTTATCTAAATGACTTTAAGGCCTATTTTATAGATCAAAACCAAATTTTCACTTTTTATTTTATATTTTCAGTTCCTCTGAGAAAATAGGGCTCAGTTTAAGATCTAATTTGAATTATGGTAAGGCCACAAGGAGAGAGGAACAGCAGTAAAAAATACATCAGTTAAATTTTACAATATTACCAAGCTTAGATACATTTGGTTAGTTTTCTGGTGGAATGGCATACTTGCTATCTTTGCGCTTTTGGTGAAGTGTTACTGATGTCCATTATTGAAAGAAAAAAGAAATGTATTTCCACCAGCCATTGTTAGAATTTCTCTTGTCATTTTAAGAGTCATATCTAGCAGATCTTGTTATAAAGATGTCGAGGGTATCATGATGCTTCCTCTGGGCACAGTCACTTGGATGCTCAGGTGACCATCCCTGTCATACCTGAACAAAAGGCTCGTGTGCAGAATCTCTCAGTTCTGTCTTCAGAATCCCCTCACTGGGGGCCCTGAGTGAAGAGCCTGAGGAAAGCAGAGGCCAGAGGAGTTGTATTTGAATGAAGTTTCCCTAAATCTAATTTAGCTGCTCTCTATGTACTTAGAATCCCAGCACTGTATGTTAAGTATGAAATGGTAGGTTAATTAGCATATATATTAGCACAAATACTGTACACTAAAAGGGCTACATATTGAGTGGAAATATAAGATAACCTTCATGCTGCCTTCAGAGTGTCTACTAAGACTTAAACTTTAAAAGGACAGAAAATTAATACTCTATAGTGACCTAAAGAATGCGTATGTTGAAAGAAAACCCCATAGTCTGTAATTCATAAAATGACCCCAAGCTTAAATTCTTTTAAAGGAGTGATCTGTTAGCAATTAAAACTCAAATGGCATACATGTGAATGTAAATAATGATTCAAGTATATACTCATTTGTGTGTGAATAATCACTCTTGTACTTTTGTTTCATTTTATTATATTAAGAGCTACCACTCATTAAGTGCTACTATAGGCTAAGCCTCAATGATGTGTCCTTAGAGCACTATGCCTGTGAAGCAGAGGTTATTGCCCAAACTGAGCGCATGAGGAAGCTGAAACTCAGAAGGGTTAAGGATAGTATTGTCCGCAAAGTACCTGAGCATGGTTTCAAACATTTACTTGTCTAATTCCAGAAATTCCACAATTTTCTTTTCTTAATTCAGGTTCTTCAATTTTCCTTTGGTTTTTTAAATTAAAATATAGTATTCATCCAACTGTTATAATTGCTAGTGGACACCATGTGCTGATTCTAAGGAATTATCTGCCAGGCAAGAGAAGCCAAGGGCTAAATGAGCCTCCTGTGTTAGAAGAACAGAAAGAGGATAAATCTTAAGTGTTCTCATGAGATAGAGATAGAGAGAGAGAGAGATAGAGACAGAGAGAGAGAGAGAAAAAAGGAGAGGGAGAGAATGACGGCTACCTGAGGTGATGGATGTGGTAGTTGGCTTGACTGTTGTGATCAAACATTGACTTGTGTACCTTAAGTACTTACAATTTGTTAATTATATCTCAGTAAAGTTGAAGAGGAAAAAAAAAAAAGAACGAAGGCCACCGTGGCCAGGGTGTCCTTTATAAAGGAAAACTAAAGAGAGGCATTTACAGAGGTTGCAAAGAACAGATCGTGTAAGGTCAAAGTTTGCATTTTATTCTAAGTGAGATAAGGAGCCATTGGAATGAGGTGGCCAGAAGAATGTGATCTAATCTAATCTATTAAATAGTTTCACTATCTATATAAGAATGGGACAAGACTGAAACTAGAAAGGCCTGTTTGGAGGTCATTGCCATATAAAAGATATTAATGAGTTGGCAGTGGATCTGAGATAGAAAGTAGATAAATGAGAAATGTATTTGGAAGCAGATTCAACAGGACTTGCTGGTAATAGTATCAAAATGGATAAAAGAAATTTTATTAGGTTTTACTAATTATCTCATATTTAAAGCCCTGGTTTTACTGAACTGAGATGCTTGTTAATGTTCAGGTAAGTTAAAAATGAGAAGTGTTTTCAAAATAGGAGACACCTTAGCATGCGTAAAAGGTGGTAAACAATGTCAGAGTTTCCATTCTGGCCATGGCGGCATTACTGACACTGTTCTCATTCTCTCCACACCAACAGCCCGCTCAGTGGCCACACCCCCCCCCCAGGCCGGCTCTGATGCACACTGACAGAGCTTCAGAAGACAGGCTTTAATGACTCAAGGAGATGCACAAGTAGGTCTGTCAAAACAAAGTCCAAAACTCTTTAAAGGAGGACCAAAACTTCAACAATGTGGCATTCTCAAATTTAAGAAATAAGTCAAAAAAGACTAGACACCCAGGGAAGCAAAAATATTATCCATAACCAGGAAAGAGAGTGAAGGATAAAGGATGGGCAGTTTTCTGAGAAGGCAGGAGGAGAAGCAACCCTGAGCAGAGTGAATTAGCTCTTCAATTCTGTCAAGAGTAAAGGATACAGCACAGGTCACAATTAGGGACCGTTGGTAGCCATTGGATGAGAGAGCTTCTGTGTTGTGGGTTCTGTAATTTTCTATGAATTAGGTCTTTGCTGACAGTGACTTGAAAATAAATAGTAAGGAATGTGGAGAGAGAATGGGCAGGAGAATATAATAGTATTGCCAGGGAATGTCGACATTCCACTTAAAGCCTGGGAACACTAAGGCACTAATCTGCAGATGTCTGGGCTCTCCCAGGTGAGGACAAGGAAACTGAGCGGTTGCTCCAGAGTTGGGACAGGGAGGCGCAGATCAGATGGGTCATCTCATCCACACCGAAGTCGCCCAGATTCCACGCAGAGGTTGGGGCGGACAGGAGTGGTGCTGGCCTGTCAGCGAGTTTTAAATGTGTATAAGGGGAAAGAAAGGAAGAATAGAAAATAGAGTTACGGGACCAATCCAAATTGGAAAAAAATATAAGAAATACTTAAATATTAAGAAAGTATTTAAATGAGTTAAATATTGAGAAGTATTTAACTATTTAAAATATTTAGATGATGAACAAAAACACAACTTCACCCCGAATTATCAGAATATTCTTGTATGCTTTTCTTAGTAGGCGTCGTGTTAGCCCTCTTTCCTTTATAAATGAAAGTTTTAAAAACACAACATGAATATTTTTATAAATCTAACATTTTTGCAAGTAAATTAGAAACAGTTACTAAAATTTTGTTAGTTTAATTCAATCACGTGTATCATTGCCTTACGTGTCTTTTTATATAAATGACTGATTTTCCACATGTCACAGGGTGCTGAGAAAAACCAGACTTGACATTCATTACTTTTGTAAGTAACCTTATGAAACTCAATAATGACCTTAAATAGTAACATATTGTAATATGTAATATCATATATACAAATCTATAATTCTTTAAATATAGCTTCCAATAAGGTATTACTTAATCAATTATTTGGACAAATAAATGAAGAAAATACACAAACATTTTGCTGAGTTTGAAATTTGGAAGTTTTCATTTTATTTTGTTTTCTTTCAATATGATTTATGTTTTACATCTGCTTAACCTAAAATCTAAATCTTACATCAATGTTTAAACATTTGTCAAGTATATTTTTTTCAGCAAAAGTTTATCAGCTACCGAATGTTGACATTACCTCATGTTCAAGTTCATGAATCCTTATAGAACAATGTTTTACATTTCTGCATTACTAATTTAACAATAGGAAAATAGTTTGCCTAAGGGCTTCACTAATGCAAAGCAAACTTTTATCTTAGCTTCACACTATTTTAATATTAACAATGATATGCATTAAATCATCTACATTTCACCAGTAAAATAGATGGAACAAGATGTGAAAATGTAATTATACAAACAAAGCAGTCACGACATTGCAAAAACTAATCTCTGGGGAATCACAGGTGTTAATGTGATGAAAATGACTGAATAGAGCACCTATGCAACGAGAAAAAAAATGACAGTGTACTTGTTTTTGTAAGTACCAAATGTTGCTAACTGGAATGATGATGTAATTAAAGTTAAGTCAGTTTTCAGAATGAGATATCATAGACATTTAAATAAATAACTCAACTATCAAATTTAACAACCAATGACTTGCAGGGAAAAAAGACAATATTTATACTCTATTCTATTCAAAAACTATATTTTGCATCTATTCTGTGCCCAGCACTGGCTAGACATAGCAAAGATAAAGGTGAGACTCAGTGTCTGACTACAAGACAACTATAGCTACAGGGATGCATGTACTAAATTTAAATCAGTTTTAAAACCACTCTCATACACAAATAATTTTTAAATTAACTTTGACCTACAAAGTAAACAATGAGAAAAAATTATTTATTAATAATTTTATGAAGGTGGTCAAACCTGCTTGCACATTTCCCCCAAATTTAAATCAGACCCTGAATTATCTGCATTACTTTTCAACAGACATCCGAGTCACTGTTTAGTATGTGTTTCACAAACAATTCTGATCTTGCTGCTTGATGTGCCTATAGCGACAGCACCTTGTACATGGCAGAAAATACGTAAATATTGTCAAACAAATAAAAGAAACAACTAACAAATACTGAATATTGAACTATAAAATATTCTGCCTGAGATCTTGGTAAAGTGATGCAAAATGATTTCATTTTCTAAATGGAAGGCAAATTAAAATGATCTCAGATAAAAAGTAATTACTTAGAGCCCTGGCATGTATGAATGAATCTGATCATTTTTCTCTTCATGAAACATAATTTAGCATATCTACACATGAATAGCAGAGGAAAAATTAAATCAATTTATTTCAAATAGAAAATTCTGAAAGAATTCACAACCGAAGTAGTCTCTCTAGTTAAAAAAAAAAACATGTCCTTGCAATTAGTAAAATGTTCAATATATTGCCGAAGAGCAAGTGTCATCTGACCCAGAATTTCCTTGTCTGACTGGCACACCCTCACTGTGAGGCCTGAGTAGGGGATTATAAACAGTAGCAGGAGCCTTCCATTCACCACCAACGTGTCTATTTACCAAATTATGATTCACTGTTTATGCAAATGTGGCTTAGTTGCAATCTTGATTAATTCAGGTTCCATTCTTTTGAACAGTATGTAATATGATTGCATTACCTATTGATTTTAAATGCTTCTAGAATCCTCCAGTCCCTCATGATGAAGTCTATACTCTTAACAAAACCTGTATGGCCCCGTGATCTGCCTTTCCACCCTCTGGACTCAACTGTGGACTCTCCTTGCCTGTCTTCAGAACAGCCCTGCTGCTCCTTTTTCAGTGCCTTCAAGTGCCTCAGCTCGCTCTTAACTCTGAGCCTCAGTGGTTCAAGTTCGTCTACACGGAAAGCTCTTTTCCTCACTCTCCACCTGGATAATTTCTTCTTGTTCTTTGAGTGTCATTTTATATTTTAGTCCCCTGAGGAGAAAGTGACCATGTCCTAAATTGGAAGATAGGTACTGTGTTTACCTTATGGAATTTGTGACATGAAGCAAGTTCCTAACCTTTTGATTTCATTCATTCATTCTTTCAACTATTCACTAATTATGCAACAAATATTGATTGATCAACTATTACAAGTCAAGCATTCTTCTAGACATGGGAAATGCAACAGCAACATAAGACAAAGTCCCTTCTGTCTCAGGCTTATACTCTTGTAATTAATACAGACAATGGAAACATAAAGATGCAAAATCACTTCAGAAAGTGATAAATACTATTAGGAAAATGAGTCATGGGTCAGGGATAAGGCTTCTTGGAGAAAGTTTCTTTGGATCTGGGTCCTTTCGAATGAAAAAGAAAAGCCGTGTCAAACTCAGGAGAGAGAGCATTCCTTCCAGTCAGAGGGAATACAAGTGCAGGGCCCTAAGGTGAGGATGAGCTTGGCTGATCCATGGGACAATGGACCAGTGTGCCTGGAAACCAGTGAAAAAGAAAGCATCATGGGTAATTAGAATGGAGCAAATTCTGCAGCATATTGAAATTTGGATTTGATTATAAACCCTAAAGTGAGCCTCTGGAGAATTTGGAGCAGAGGAAGGCAATGTTCTTATTTAGAAAAATTACAGTTATTAGTGAAACATAGGAGGTTGGGGAAGTAAGAATGGAAGCAGAAATGATGATGGCGTGACCTAGGGTTTGGAGGGATCATTGGTAGGATTCAGGATCGAACTTGGGAAATAAGAGTCCTGGAGGCCTCTGACAGTTTAAAAGCAGAAGGTGAAAGAAAGAGAGAAATCAGTAAATAATCAATTACATAAATTCTATTATTTTATTACAAGAAAAATGAAAAGAGAACACCTTTAGATCACATCATAGCTTCTCAGCCTGACTGACATTTGATCTGGATAATCCGCTGTTATGGGGAGGGTCCTGTGCTTTATAGAACGTTTAGCTGCATCCCTGGCCCCAGCCCATTAGATGCTAATTGCAAGTCTTGAGTTTGACGACCAGCAATGTGTGAGCATATTTTAAGATGTGTCATTCATCAGCTAATATTTATTTTAATATTTAAGGCAAGAAATCCGTAGTAGATAGCCTTATGGTAAATCCTGCCTATGCCATTTGCTAGCTGGGGTACACATAATTGATGACAATTCTTAGCTTTCTTCCTTTCCTCATTCATATAAATCTCTTATATTTCGTGGCTTATTATCCCCCAAATTTGTCCCCTGGTCCAATCCCACCCATCTCTTTTCTTCTACAATCCCCATCTTACCTTCAGTCTGCAACATAAAATTCAAAACGATGCGTATGATAGGTAAGGTGAAAAACAAAACCAGACAGGGAAGGCTAGCCAACTCCTGACGGTCAAATGGCAAAAATGTATGTGATGATGATAAATTGATGTATTTTTTCTGGTCTCAGAGTAGGCAATTTGCCATACCGTTTTCTGCTTTTCTAAAGTTATTCTGATGTTTTACATTTACCTCTTCTTGGTCAAATCAAGGGTCAATTGGTACATAAGTGTACTATGGCCCCAAGATTTTCTTTTGTCTTGTTCCAATTTCTTGGCCAGACTCCACTGCTCTTCGCCAGCCTCAGAGTAATTAGCAAACGCGATCATTTCAGATTGCATTTGCAAATCCTTCATGATTTATGGGCTACACAGTGTTAATGCAGTTAAACCACTAATATAAGTACACCTAAATTATATTAATATTTAACATAATTAAACTCTTATTCAACTCACCATTTCTTCAACTAAATATCCATCGTGTTCCCTTGTGCATATGCTCACCCCCGTCTTCTTACCATTGTACTTATATTCTCTTCCTTATCTAAACCCTCCTCCTCTCCTGTCTATAACACAGTTTTGTTCATGTTTAATGGTAATTTTAAGTGCTTCCAATGAAGCCTTCCTACTCCTTTAACTCATAATAATTCCTCTAGTGTAACAAATGAAGCATTGATAATTTATACTATACAAGATGTCACTTGACTGGAAATTATTTTGTACGAATTACTAATTGTTTCTACTTTGTAAGCCTCATTTCCTCAATCAGATTGTGAGATAGTCAATCAATCAGCAGAGCTTGCTAGAGTTTAACTAAAAAAGATTTATCATAATCACCACAAATGATAAATGAATTGTCACTTTGATGTCTTTCTTAGAAAAAATCTGTTCTGTCCCTTAACACCTAATATTAGAGTGGGTGCATACTAAGCATCCAATAATTAATTACCTGTTGACTTACTATGGAAAATATTTAAATAAATTACTTATGTATTTTTAATTTACTTTTACAATATTTTGTTTTTTTAAATTAATTTTTAATTGATTTTTTTGTTTAATTACAGTTATTTTCAGCCTCTCCCCTCCCCCTCCCTTCCCCTCCCGTCCCACCCCCCCAGCCTCCCTCCTCCCCCTTAGTTCTGTCCATGTGTCCTCTACAGTGATTCCTGAAAACTCTTCTCCCCATTGTCCCCTCCCCCCTCTCCCCTGTCTATTGTTAGACTGTTCTTAATTTCAGTGTCTCTGGTTATGTTTTGCTTGCTTTCTGCTTTTGT
>PVJI01014388.1:0-44339 GCA_004026765.1 Micronycteris hirsuta
CTTTCTTTTTTTTTTTTTCAGAAAACAAACTTTAATGTGGGCCCCCTAATGATCTGCCTCCTGGTTCTCAAATAATAGTGTAACCCACTCTTGAGTGTGGGCGGGACCTGTGACTTGCTTCTCACCAAAAGAATACAGCAGCAGCTCTCCAAATTACTTTCCATTCTATAAATGCACCATCTTCCTGGCAGGCTTGCACCCTCTAGCATCTGAATGCAGCTTCCAGTCAATGGCCAGCAGGAGAGCAGGACTCTCTGTCCTAAAAAGGGGAGCAGATGAATTCTGACAATCTGACTGAGATAGAAAACTGGGTTTCCCCCCCTCCAGGCCTGCAGTGCCAAACTCAGCCCAGCTGAAACCTTGACTGCATTCCCCTGAGACCCTAAGGAGGGGGCACGGTAAACCACACCCAGATTCCTGACCCACAGAAATCATGAGCTAATAAACGTTTGTTACTGCTAGTTGCTAAGTCTAGGTGGTAATTTGTTCTGAATCAATATAAAATCATTGTAAATAGTTAATAAAACAAATCAAAATTTCAATGTTGCTGGTTTCTTGCAAACTACTGAGCAACTTTGCACTGTTTTATGAAGAGTAAAACATTTTACTCACTTGCTAAAATACTAGCAGACTTGCTGAGATTTTATTAACTTGCTAAAATGGCATCTATAGATTTCAGTCCAATGACGATTTGCACAAATATCTGTACTGCATGACCATAAATAAATGTCACAGATCACTCCTTACCAAACCCTTCTGCTACAATGTACCTTCTATTTAGCATCTTATATAATATATAGAAAAAAAAGATCGAGTAATGTCTTTTCATAAAAAAATATAAGCTTCACTAGGATAGCAGAATATGCTATACTTTTCAATATTCTGATATATTCTTCTCTATTAGCTCCAGCTTTAACAGCTTATTTCTGAAATATAGCCTGTGCTTTTAGAAACATCTCTGATTCTTATTAAAGAGAAAAATAAATCTCTATGCATCATTACTTTAATTTTTAAAGACAGTGCTCAATAGGGATGTTATTTCAAAAGTAAAGACGTTTAAATTACTCCAGGATCATACTTTCCTTCACGCCATCTGTTCATTGTAACTAGCATAAATGAAAATCCAGAAGTACTGCCAGACTTTCTGAATGTAGCATGCTGGGGCATCCTTCTAAAATCATTCTTCTACTGGGAAATGCATGTTATAGAAACTGAACCTTTTTTTTCTTTTCCTACTTAGGGCCAAATATTTAAAAAATAAAAACACTGAGAACAGAAAAATCAGGAGTTCTTATACTTTCTCAAAACATTAGAAATCCATAAGAATGCTACTATACCATCATTCTCCAAAACCCAATTTCTAGGGCCTTTTGCTAAGGTATGTTTGTGTGTGTGTGTGTGTTTTCTTATTGCATTAGGAGTGTGTTTCTAAAATATCAAACAGATTTTAATCTTCACTGTGTTCTCCTTCCTTTCTCCTAAATGTCTTTCTTTCTAATCAAATTGATGCATTTATTTCAATGTTTGGGAACACAAGAACATCAATCTGAATATCATCCCTCTATTCACTATACATTCATTCTCAGTATAGATGAGCATGTAGTGAAACTCCTTTATCAAGTGCAGGTGCCATATACATAATTGGTTCCAAGCAGGCCCTGAAGGCCCAAGATACATGAAAAAGTCTTTGTCTTTAGACTTGTCATGGCTCTACCGTGAAACAAATGAGAAGAAAAAATAGGACTGAGATATTAAAATCATTAAAATATTAGTACATTAAGAGGCAAGTGTTTGAAGTTTGAATGGAAGCAAAGTAAGTTTTCTAGGTATGTACTGCATGAAAGAATAAGCTCTATGGATTTCTGGAGATAAGTTTGAAGCTATTAATAACCAGGTGGGAAATAGCATATAAGTGATCCTGGGAAGTGAATTAGAGGGCTTCAATAGCTTGAGATTCTTTGGAAAAAGAGCAGCTCTTGGATGTTGCAAGAAAAAAATGACTCGGTCATTACAATAGGCTTTCCCCTGGGAAGCTTTTGTTTTTGCTCCTGTTGAGGAACCAAAGAACAGGTGGGCCACTGTGTACAAACACTGAATCAAACCAGATACAGAGTTCTTCTGAGATCAATCCAGGACTTTATGAGACTACAAATTTCAAAAAATAATTGTAGCCTGCCTATTTTCCCTATTGCTCCTTATCCTTTTGCCTAAATTCAGGAGATCTGGACAGTTGGTACAGGTTAAGCTGGTTAGTTTCTAAAAAAGGAAAACTGAGGTTCTTTAAGTGCCCACAATAACTGCAATACCACTGACCCAAACGCAAATGAGGAGGATGGAAGGTGTGAAGTCTGTGCCGAAGATCTGAGATTCACCTATACATTTCTGAACTCAACTCACTGGATGTCTGACTTAAAAATTATTGCCTTCATAAAGTCTAAAATAATTCAATTTTGGGTCCTCTGGAATACTCACCAAATTCTAATAATAGCAAAAGAGTAAAAAGAAAACTATAATCCCTCTAGCCAAAAGTTTGGACAGTATACAAAGGTACAGAGAGGCAGCTAATTCTGCATATTGAATCAGTCATAATTTTATCTTTGAGTGCTAAGTACATAGTAGGAGCTTACTAAATATTGATTAAATCATTCAGTTTTTGAAGTTTCAATCACAGAGTTAAACAAGGAAAGATTGTCCTTCTATGTGCTCTACTTTAAGGAGTATGATCTTTTCAAACTTGTCATTCCTTCCCTTTGCCCCAACTTCTAGATGATAAGGCGCAGAATACAACATGGGAGCCCGCATTCTAATGATTAGTTTAAGTGATCATGTCTCCTTTGGCAGAATTCCCATAAGTCCTTGTAACTGGAATGTCTACATTCTAATTTGAGATGGGCAGTGTAATTGCCTCAATTAACCTTTATTAATTTAAAGTATGGATGTGCCCTAAACAGAACAGTGTCCTTTTATACAAAGCAGACATTCTTCATTAAACTGAAGTACATTTAGGTAAAACTTGCTAATATAGCTCTTAACTATGACTAAGAAGGCTCTCAAGTTTTCACTTTGGAAATTCCACATGTGAAAGCAAAAGAAATTCCCTTCCAACCACTCCTGCTTACAGCTTGCGTATAGTCAATACTGCATCAATTTTAGAAGGGTTTATTTTGTCATAAGTTATTACAGATGGTTACATCACAGCATTTGCTAGAAGAAATGTGTGGTTTTGAATCCTATTATGTCTTAGGCACTTGGGCCGCCTAGAGGGCAGGAACCAGAGCTTTTCCATTCGTGCTTTGACTAGAGAGGCCCTGCGTCTCTGGGCCATACTGGAAGGAGACTTGTCTTGGGTCACACATCAAATACATCATGACATGTAATCACAAAAAAATATCATAATGTTTTAAGTAAATTTACAGTTTTGTGTTGGGCCGTATGCATAGCCATTCTGAGTCACATTCAGCCTGCAGGCCACAGGTTGAACATCCCTGCACCTACATGAAATTCAGAAAGATGACTAAGTCTAGATTTAGTGGCTGTATAAGCAGAAGGTGCCCTGTGAGATTTACATTAGAACAGAAATCTAAGAAGCTCTTACTTAAAACCTGGCATATTTTGATCCTAAGGAGCTCTGAATGGTATAAAATGTTGGCAGCAGTTTTATAATCTTCAGCATTCTCTGACATGGCTTTTTCTTTCAGCCTGTGTGTCAGGATCATGCAATAAGTCATCAATTAACTTCACAAAAGCATGAGTAATATTTCATGTGGCTCTGCTTTCAATAATGTACAGGTAATTTCTCTCAAAAGTTGGAAAAACAAATGCCAAGTTTTTGTTATTTTTATTCTTTCCTCAAAGGTGTAACCTATCTAAACTGGAAGATTGAGAAAACAAACCCAAAAAAGCAGAACATGACTGGATATGTTTTTGTATGATATATAGTATGCCAAATACTTTTGTTTTCAATCACCCTGCTAGCTTTTCTGAGTTGGCCATTGTATTCATTTGATATTGCCCTTTAACAAACTAATATGTGATAGCCTCAAACAAGACCCACTTATTAGCTCCCAGTTCAGTAACCATAATGTCAGATACAACGTGCCTGGGCTTTCTGCTCAGGGTCTCACAAGAGTGAAATCAATATGTTGGAAGGGTTGGTATCCTGGATAAAAGACCTGAAAAAGAATCTCTTTCTGGGCTTTATTCAGGTTGTTGGCAGAATTTAGTTCCTTTCTGTTGTAGGACTGATGTCCCCATTTGCTTGCTGGCTATCACTGGAGGAGTGCTCTCAGTTTCTAGAGGCTCCTCTTGGGTCCCTGTATGTGGCCCTTCCACCTGCAAATACTGCATGATCATTTCATGGGATTTCCTTTAGAGGTTACTGCCTTCTTTTCCCTGGATGCCTTGAAAATTCTTTGTCATGAATTTTTGGAAGTTTTAATAAAATGTGCCTTGGAGAAGGACTTTTTGGATTGAGGTAATTAGGTGTTCTGTGTGCTTTTTGGATTCGAGGATGTAGCTCTTTCCATAGGCTTGGGAAGTTCTCATCAACTATTTGTTTGTTCCCTTCTCCTTCTTGTATACCCATAATGCTTTTTTAACAGAAAATTTTATTGAATGTATTGGGGTCATACCTGTAATAAAATTATATAGGTTTCAGAGGTACAATTCTCTATACATCATCTGTATATTGTACTGAATGTTCACTACCCAAAGTCAAGACTCTGTCACCATTTACCCTCCCTTTACTCTGTTCTACTTCCTCCATTATTCTTCTATTGATCTTCATAATGGAGTCAGAAAATTGTCAGATTTCTTTCACTTGTTTTGTTACTCTCTGGTCTCTCTCTTCTTCTCTCTGTGTCATTTTTAGATTTCTCTCTCTGATATCACTAATTCTTTCCTCCATTGACTCAGCTCTATTTCTTAAGCTCGCTAGTTCATTATCTCTTTATTTTTATTTCATCATCTGCAGAATTCATTTTTTAAAGTTTTAATCTCTGGTAAAGTTCTAATTTTGTTGATTGTATCTATTATTTCATCAAATTGCTTATCTGTGTTTTCCTGTATGTTGTTGTTTTTTCAGAACTGTGTTATTTAATTCTCCGTCATTTAAATCACATACTTTTATGTCTTTAAGTTTACTTTCTAGAGAATTTTAATTTTCTTTCTAACCTGCTTTATCACCTTGGTTATTTATGGTATTTAATGGATTCCTTCTCTGTCCAGGAATCTATGAGTGAGACTTCTCTAGTAGCTTGATAAAAAGAAGTCTTTCTTTTGTTTTCCAGTAGGTGGCGCTGAAACACAAGGGTTTTTTTTGTTTGTTTTAGTTTCTCTTGCAGTGCTCTGGCTTCTCAGGTTTCTGTGGAGTGATGGAAAATGCCCTGTATTTCTGGAGAAATGCATCTCTCCTCTTTAACCTGGTCACCTTAGTCTCAGAGCACACCCCTATGAGGGAATGTGGTGGGTGATGGGGTTCAAAATCCATAAAATCCCAGCACTGTCCCCTGTGACTAGACACTGCCAGTAAGTGCAGCTGTAATGGGTGGGCGTGGGCTGGGCTAGTAAAGGCCTACTGGTGCCTTTGTTGTCACAGTAATGGCAACTGGCAGAGCTCAGGGACCTCGCCTCTGTATCTCCAACTGTCTTTCGAATGAGCCTTAACACGTGCCTGACATTCAGGGAAGAAATGCTTCTATGCCTCCAGTTCCCCTGTTTGCAGACCATGTGCTCTGCAACCCAACACTCACTGCTACAGCTTTTTCCAGGGCCCACTGGGACATCTGGGAGAGTGAGGGGAGGGGGCTGGGCTCCATGGTGGCTGTGTTTTCCTGCCTGAAGATGGCGACCCTCAGACAACAGAAGCAGCACCTCTGTGCTCTTTCCCTGCCCATGTCCCTAAGTTTAGCTGCAGTGCGTACTTTCCAGCCCTATAGGAAGCTCACTGTATCTCTCTGATCCTCCTGGATGGAGGGAGTGTGCAGCAGACTGATTCCTGCCTTCTTCCTGCAATGAACTCAGTGCTGCATCCTTGGCATTTGTCTCAGCTCTCCTACCTTCCCTCCTCCCTGACTGGCTCCCACTTGCCCACCTTGAGATTTTAAAAGCATGGATCTCTCAGATGTGTTTGTGTGTTGAGCAGGGAATCCTTTGTTGAATTATAGCTGTTCAAATTGTCAAAACTTCAAGGGAAGAGACCGGAAGACCTTTCACACCTCCATTTCTCTGATGTCCTCAGTACATTTTCAAGAACTAATAATTTCTTTAAGTCCTAACTTCTTCCACACAGTATGTTGTGAGATCTATGCTTCATAAAAAAATTGTGGTCCATAGTTTTAATATACCATAATAAATATCATTATTAAGATGAAATTAAATTAAACCAGAATATTAAAACAATAAATGTTTTGCTCTTTATTATGCAGTATTTTTATGATCATTCTGAACAAGTGTATAAGTCTAAAGAACTTCCAAACTCAAATGAGAAATGTAAATACATACTTATAGTTTATATTTCCGTGAGGTTTATTTTAAATATTTCAGAATGGTTGCATATACATGGAAGCATACTCAGCACAGTTTGGAGCAATTCTGAATTTGTATTTGTCAAGTCTTGCAAAGTAGTTCTTATCCTTGATTAGCATCACGTGGAAAACTTTCTAAGCTCTTAATATTATACATTACCTCAACAAATAAACATTTCTGGGACTCAAGTTTCAGTATTTTTTAACTCACCAGCTGATACCAATGTGTATTCAAGTTTGAGAACCAGTATTATAAAGGATCCTTGCCCCATAGAGTAGTATCACATTATACAGTTTAGCTAATTTATGGCCACCTTAGTCATGTCAGTAGCTGAGTAATCCTAAATCATACCCAATCCCTGACCAATAGTCATTTCTGACCAATAGGCACATTGATGGTTTTATGAGCTAGTGCATAATTAATAATCTGACAGATTTATAATACCCAGTCATAATAACACAATTTGATACTGGATGCCACGTCAAAATTTGGGAAAGAACCTTAATAACTTTCTTAAGGAAAGGGTACTACCTCTTTCTCTAGGCATGCTAAAAAGTATTAGGATAAAAGGAGTTATTTCATTTCTATTCTAAAATACTTTCAGTGATCCTTCATTAATCAATAGATCATCTATATCTGAATCTCCAAGCATGTTTGTTAAATTTGAAGATTTTTTTTAGAATTACTGAATTTAGAATCTCTGAAGATAGCCCAAAGAGCTTTATTTTTAATAATCTCCCAGATAATTCTGATTTGCATTGTAGCATAAGGCTTACTTTATGATTCACAGCAATACCAAAGCAATGAATAGTAAATAGGAAAATTCAAATCCCCTAAAATCTGATCTAACAAAAATCATACCTAATTAGCCATTTGAGAAGGCCTAAAAGAAATGTTTAAAAGATTAAGTCCAAGGACAATAGTGCCATTGGAATTGGCCTTTTTCCTAGGAATTTAAGTGGGAAAGTACCTAAGTAATAAAAATATAGTCCTTGTAGATTTTTATTTTTATCAGTAAGAATCATGCAACACTATTTTTAAAGAAGCAGATAAAAATGACTTAGAGGTATTGTTTTTTTTTTAAGTTTTTGTCACTGGAAAAATTTGAAGAAGTAAATTATATAATTTGCAGTAGGGTTGAAAGCACTATATATCTTTTCCTACTTAATCGAGTACAAATTCAATAGGATTACATGACATCTTAAAAAGAATATTTCAAAGAAAATTAACTTTTTTCCTTAAGAAATAGCTTGACTATTTTATAAAAATAATGCAGTCTCACTGTAAAAATTCAAAATGCCAAAAAATAGTCCAAGAAAAATGAAAATCACTAGAAATCTCACCACAGTTACAGAAAAGAGAAGCAATACATGTACAGGAGTTTACATAAATAAGAGAATTGATATGCTGTAACATTTTTCTTTACTCAATGAATGATATGATTTGTCTACTTCCCAGGAAATACAACTACATATTATATATTTTTTATGATGGTACACTATCTATGTACCAGAATTACTTTAATCAATTCCCATCAAGGGGCAATGGGGTGCTTTTTGAGTTTTCTCTATTATAAATTTTGTATCAAGATGTGTACATATTTTCAAACATGGACAGTTGGCTCCTTAGTGTAAACTACTTAAAGTCCATTTTTTCCATATTAAAAGCAATGGACAATTTATGTATTGATTCACCATGCTAAGAAATCCCAGAAAGTTTGCATCATAACATCTGAGATGGTCCCTTCTTTCACACACTCAGCAAAGCTCAGTGTTACATCTCTGAAATTTTTTTCTTTTCAAATTTTCAGTGGTTTTCCCAGCCTTATATTAATTTTTTAAAAGCTAGTAAAATGATAAATACTTTTCTGGTTTTTGGTCTAGTTGAAAAAAAGGCCAAGGTTTCCAGTTCATTCATAGTGTCAGCCCCTATGGACACTTGTTTCATGATCTCATCGACTGGATGTCTGGGTGGTTAGGGAAGACTAACTTGCATTCAAGTTAAGTCAGCTTGTCCACCCAGTTAAAGATCATGTTCCACAGTGGATTTCTGCAGATGGGCTGTTATGCGGCTCATGTAGACATTCATACCATATACCTATTCTGAAAGATCTATTCCCATACCTCACTTGCTTGTTGTTGCTCTTTCAATTGCATTCTTTTCCATCTTTGACCAACCGACCAAATCATTAGCCATGGACTATGAATCATTTTAGATCCATACCTGAGATAATCTCTCCCTCCATGCAATATACATAGCTAAATTCTGGCCACTGGAAGAATATGTCCTCAACACTGTCCTTCAAGCCCACCTCTTAATGGGACTGCAGTGCAGTGACATGCAACATGCTGCTGTCATGAAAATCTATTTATAAATTAAGACTGCACTTTCTTGCTCCTCCATTAACTGGTTAAAAGAGAACCTCCACAGAGGCCATTGGTATGACATTTTGGAGAGGCAGCAAAGCAGCAACAGTAGTTTAAGCTTTCTACTCAATTGTTTTACTTGCACAGCTGTGCATACACAAATGTATGATTTTTAAATTATACAACAGAAAGTTCAGGATGGTCAAATAGTCACTTACTGTCCAATTTATTTCCTGCCAAGAAGATTATCTTAAAGGCTTTCCAAGAATGTGAAAGTGAAATAAGCCAGGTGGTGAAAGACAAATCCCATATGATCTGACCTTTAACTGGAACCTAATCAACAAAAGAAAAAAGCAAGCAAAATATAACCAGAGACAATGAAATTAAGAACAGTCTAACAGTAACCAGAGGGGAGGGGGGGGACATAATGGGGAGAAAAGGGGAAGGGTTTTCAGGAACAACTATAAAGGACACATGGACAAAACCAAGGCTGGGGTGCAAGCAAGGGAGGGAGGTGGGGATGTCTGGGGTCGGGGGGAAGTGGTTGGAGGAAAATGCAGACAACTGTGCTTGAACAACAATAAAATAATTTTAAGAAAAAGAATGTGAGCAAGTCAATCCTAGAATTTAATTTTAAAGGTCTGCTTCCTGAGGCCATGCCTGGTGTCTATTATGATGTCAGTAGGGATCTCAGCAGGAAAAAAATGGTACACTTAAACTGAGTTGTGAAGATTTTAATAATAAAATTAATTTTCAAAGTATGGAAACAGTTTACACATAGGTTGCTGTTATAAAAGACAATATTTATTATTTTTGTGCTTTGATTTTCCAATGAACAAGAACAATGGACTAATGATCATCTCTAATAGCTTTTTGGTTGAATTTATGGGTTTGTCCCAGCAAGAAATGATTTCTTCTGTAAATATTGATAATTTTACCTTATGCCTGCCAATAGTTACATTTTTTTCATCTAATTCCCTTGCTTACTAAAACAGCCAGCATGTACAAAAAATAATATTAAACAGTAGTGGAGATAGCTGGATCACTTGTGTTGTTCCTGATCTTAATGATAATGATCATAATTTACTTTCAATCATGACACTGGCATTTGGTTTAAAATATATATCTCATTTTTTATTTTATGGGACATAGCTTTTTCAATAAACAGTACTGGATCAACTGGATATCAATACAGGGAAAAAAATAGACTAACTTTACCTTAGTGTGTTTTAATATCTTTTTCATGCATAATGTGACAATATATGTGTATGCCTGATTTTGAATTTGTTATTTTGTTTCATTTGACTGCTTAATATTTAAATAATTTATATATTTAATATTAATTTAATAAATAATTTATATGTTTTATAGCCAATTTGTTTATACCATATAATAATACTAGTAAATGAATATGTTAAATATAATATTGTCTGTTTATTCTTTTGGATTTTCTAAGTGGAAAGTCATATGTGATTTTCTAACATCAAATAATGTTTTTTCATTTCTCTTTTTAAAATCTTGTCCTTTGATTTTTTTCTTCCCTTACTGCATTAACTTGGAGCTCAATGCTATGATAAATTCAAATGATAATAGCAAGCACTCTTTTCTTATTAGAGTTTTTTTGGGGAAAAAGCTTTAATATTTCACTATCTGTAATAAACATTGGTGTGTTAATTTTCTATTTAACTATTATCAATTCAGATGAAATAGTGAATTAATAAACTGCTTTCTTTTAGTTTGACATCAACCCTATATATCTGATATGTTTTTAACTTTCTTTTTTTACTAGAGCTTTCAAAATGCACTGAAGAACATGCAGTATCACTAAAGGCTTAAAAGACCATCAGAAAATTTCTCAGCTGTTCTAGTCTCACTAAGAGTTTTGGATTTGCTCTTAATCCAATAGCTATTCCCCACTGATTAAATTCCATTTTCTTCTCATTCTTCCTTCACGCATCCTTCCACTCCATCATATAATTAACTTAGAAAGTTCCACTTCCGATGCAGTGGAAAGTTCTTAGGTTATATTTCCTCACCTTGAACTGATTTGGAAAGCTTTTTAACTTCAAACTACATTTTGTTATGTGTTTTAATTTTAATAAACCTAACTGTACATAAATGGAAAACATGTTCTTCCTTACTTATAAGGAGTGAATCATTAAAATTACTCATAGAAATATACCTTTTAGGAAACACCAATGAATTTACCAAAGCCAAAAGTTGTCTGTAAACTATGACCAAATTTCTACACTCTGTTTGAAATGTGCACTTACATAAATTAAAAAATATTAGGCTTTGTATCTCATCACAATTATCTTTCAGATTGTCTATAATGACGGAAAGGCATGTGTCTGTTACCAATTGCATATTTGTTTTTAGATCATGTGTAAGACTAAAAAGAGTATAAACCAGCATTTCTTTAACATATTTCTAGCTTCACTGACAATGCAAAAGTTTGCTTATTATTTTGATTTAGTATTTTATGGTAATTATTAAAATATGATTTTGATAAACATCAGAATAGTATATAAAATGAGTGGTTCAATTATAGACCATTCTATGGATATTTCTGTTCTCTCAGTAAATTAAACTTTTCAATAAATACTAAAAGGGTGTTTTGTAAAGAAAGCTTATATAAAGGTGGCACAGTTTATAATTATAAATGCAAACAAACTACTGCAGTATCCCATAAAATAGCTTAAATCAAACACATAGCTTTATTAGAGTTAACAAGCAAGGGAAACAAACAAGCAAACTCCAAAGTAGTCACGATGTTCTTTTAAAGGAGTGAAACAAGGCAGCAAAGATAGGCCTCTAGGAGAGAATCCAGCTCAAATAGGAGCTTTCAGGGTCCATGTACGGTTCTTTCTTCTCTTAGAAATTGTTTCCTACAAACCAGTTCACCCAGAATTGGAGTTAGGACTAGTATCTTTCGTTCTCAAAAAGTCTACACTGGGTAAAGAAAACTGGGCCATACAATACACATTCAATACACCTAAATACACATTCAAAACGGATTTTGTACTATTCTATGGAAGTAACCTCACAGGGTGATCTTATCATGAATTCCCAGCTGTGCAGCATATAATAGAAACAATGGACAGGGCTGGCTGAAGGCAATGTAAGCCTTTTACTAAAGAAATTACATGCCTCTTGCCTGTGATGTGACTACCCACCATAGAACCCTTTTTCTGTCCACAACAAACAGCAGTGCAAATCAAGCAGAGGTATCTGTGTATGATCATTTCTGCCCATTGGAAGCTTCTAAGTGAGATTCTTTTTTTTTCCTTAAGGCATGCAAAGATTTGCCTCCTCAGAATGTTGTTTTATTCCACATATTTGTTGAATATTTTAATTAGCAAGGTAGAGAAAGCTGGCTCTTTCCTTCTGGTGCTTCATTGTATATTTACAATGACTGCTTAATTAAACTATAATTGTAAAGGTGCCCACATGCATTTTATAAGAATTTAATCACCATTTTCAGAAACTGTTCTCCATATGTGATTCACACACAGTCTCATCCCTGTCAAGAGTATTGGTGACCAAGGTCAGCAGTCTGGGATGCATGCTTCTCTTTGTGTTCAGTCAGGGACTTTCCTCCTATATTACTATAATCTTGAATTGAAAGCAAGGCTGTAATTGAAACAGCCTGGAAATATTCAATTGATGCATGTTACATGGAAGGCAATTCTCTGCACCACAATAGGTTTGGACCTATGGGAAAATGTTAAGATTTCTGCAAAAAAAAAAAACAAAACAAAACAAAAAACGGAGGTAGGGAGACTATATGCTAGTAAAAAATATGTACACTTTGTTTCTGAGAATTAATAGATTTGAAGTCTTTGCTCTTTTAGGGTATCGCATTTGAATTCCTTTTGCCCCTATTCAGCAACCTCAAAAATTCAGTAAGTAAATGCCATTTTCACACATTGAAAGATCATGGACAAATAATGAAAGAACTTTTTAGCAACCCAATTAATAGGCACAAGGAACAGAAAATCAGATTTCAAAGTCATATGATAACAAAAAATTGAAAATGTATTTGCCATTTATTTCATGCTCTCCTTTTACAATGTCAAAACTATTTCTAGTAAAGGAAGACTCCAGTTAAGACTCTTCTTATTGGTGCGAAGACTAGTGGTGGTAGTGGTGGGAAAATCATTCAGAGGAAACACATAAGGTAGGAGGATTCTTGCTAACGTGACAGGATTCTTACTGAAGGCAGGCCAGGGTGATCAGATATCTACAATAATCAGCTCTCAGGAGTGGGGCATTCTTGCCCAGCTGACTTAGCAGGATTCTCAGAACTGGGCTACACAGACCAAAATAGGCTACACAGGGAGAGACATCTCATGGCAGGCAGAAAGGTCGATTGGTTGTCTCCTATGGGGGACCCCAAAGCCACAACCTAGGCATGTGCCCTGACCAGGAATCGAACCATCCACAGTTCAGTTTTACAGAGTGGCCTACAACAGCAAGACCTGCAGTGTTTATTTAGGGTTGTAGAGATGTCTTGTATTAAGAGGGACTTCTTTATTATCAAGAGGGTTCCGCATCACCTTTATTTCTTCAGTGTCATTGTTATTCATTCATTAGACACTGCAAGCACATGAATGAGTAATACAGCATCCACCACAGAGATAACTCTGCCTCACAGTTTGGAGCTTCTTTTCATGTACTGCAAACATGACTTATTCCAGTTCACCTGGAGTTGTTAACAATGTTGGGCTACAATGGTTCCAGATTCCTTTCTGAGAAACAGAGTGGTATCTATAGAACCAGTCTGTCAAAAGACAAAGTATGTAGAAATGACAACTTTTCAAATAAGTAACGGAAGATGGCGGCACCTCTGTCAGACTTTTTTTTTTTTGTCTACCAGCCCCCTGGGAAAGGGTCAGGATGAGAATAGAATCTGTAAATATCAAGTGCTTGCCTGTCACTGGGAGCACACATCAGTGGGGACTGGCAGGCGAGAGTCTCGGTTGTTAGGAAGGCGTGTGGTGTATCTCATTAGACCATTATGGGGAAAAGTTGCATGTTCCTACTGGTACTCCAGAGACCTGGCAGCACAACTGGTGCTTTTCTGGAGTGGAAGGCAGAGCACATCAAGCAGACATTTGAGAATCTAAGAAGCAGATGGTGTTGTCTGTACAAAACAAATAGTGAAAAAATGTATTAAGTTATTGACAGTACAAAACTTAAAATATTTTAAAAGAAGCCAGGGTAGGCCTGGGCCCAAAAGACACTGTGCATGGCCTGGAGGGACAGTTTATGATGACCAGAATGTGGTGTTAGGTCAGAGTCACTCAAGAAACCGGATGGACACAGAGAGCTAAGGAGAACAGGGTTTTTTTTAGCGGGGAATAAGAGGGAAAGTGGAGCCAACCAAGGGAGGTTGGGACTTGTTCGGTTGTTCTTAAGTCAGGGTTTTCAAATGCAAAAACCTGAGAAGGATATCAGAGTTTGATGGGCTAGGGCTGGTTGCTGGGTGCAGTCTCAAGTTAAAGCTGCATCCTGTTATGCTGGATAGGCTGACCCCAGACCCTAATCTTCATCTGTTTTTCCTGGGTGGGGTCTGCAGGCAGCTTCCCACGGTGCCTGCCATTTTCTAGCCTGGTGATTTTCCATTCCTCCCAGGCCTGCCTAAGCCTGTCATGTGGTACCTTGGCAAAGTTTTGGGGAGGAAACACAGAATGGTAATAGATGGGTGTACCTTGTCACACTCATCAATTGTGAACAAAGGAAAATTTAGTACTATGTATCTGTGTTGCTTTTTAAATCATCCCTCTCAAACTTATGGAAATCTGAAAAGCAGATTGGAGTGTTCTAAACTTTTGCTTTTTTTTATAAATTCTTTTGAGAAAACATGGGTCTTTGTTTTAGTTTAGTGGTATCTTTAAATTACGTGACAAAGCATGGAGATAGGGAAAGCACTTTTATGTGGAATCCAATGAAAAAAATAAACTGAGGAATGAAATAGAAACACAGGCATGGACACATGGGCAGACTGACAGCTGTTAGAGGGGAGGCAGGAGGAGATACTGGATGAAATGAGGTGAAGGGATCAGCCAAAGAACATACATGCATGACTCACAGACACAGACAACAGCATGGGGATGGCCAGAGGAAAGGGGAGATAGGAGCTGAGACAAGGTGGGCAAAGGATGGGGGTAAGGGGACATCTGTAACAGTGTTAACAATATAAATAAAGAAAAAAAACAAAACCTCCTATATCTGCATCTGCACTTCCATGATATCCCCCCAAAAACAGATTATTTCAATAAAGAAAAAAATTTAAAAATGGGCAAAGGACCTGAACAGACACTTCTCCAAGGAGGACACACAGAGGGCCCAGAGACATCCAAAAAGATGCTCAGCATCACTAGCCATCAGAGAGATGCCAGTTAAAACCACAATGGTATACCGCATCACACCGGTGAGAATGGCCATCATAAACAAATCAACAAACAACAAGTGCTGGAGAGGATGTGGAGAAAAGGGAATCCTAGAGCCGTGTTTGTGGGAATGCAGACTGGTGAAGCCACTACGGAAAACAGAATGGAATTTCCTCAGAAAATGAGAAACAGAACTGCCTTTTGACCCAGTGATCCCACTGCTGGTATTAAACCCTAAGAATCCCAAATTACCAATCCAAAAGAACCTATGCATCCTGATGTTCATAGCAGCACAATTTAAATAGCCAAGTGCTAGAAGTAACCTAAGTGCCCATCAGTAAATGAGTGGATCAAAAAACTGTGGTCCATTTACACAGTGGAATACTACCCAGCAGAAAGAAAGAAGGAACTCCTACCCTCTGTGACAACATGGATGGAACTGGAGAGCATTATGCTAAGTGAAATAAGTCAAGCGGTGAAGGACAGATATCATATGATCTCACCTATAAGTGGAACCTAGTCAACAAAACAGACAAGCGAACAAAATAGAACCAGAAACTTGGACGTAAAGAACAAACTGACAGTAACCAGAGGGGAGGGGGCAGAGGCACAATGGGAGAAAGAAGGGGAAGGATCAAGTCAAGGAACATGTATAAAGGGGAGGGGAGAATTGAATGTGAGAGGCAGGGTGGGCACTGCAGGGGAGAATAGTGGGGAAAATTTAGGAAGAGCTGTAATTGAATAACAATAAAAAAAGGAAAAAGACACATTTACATTGTGTGTTTTGTTTGTTTCTTTGGGGGTTTTCTCAATAGAACAAAGTACTTGTTTAAATAATCACTTCCGTATGTAAACACTCAAAAGTATTGTAGACTCCTGAACACTCCTTCTCACACTTATCCCTACCACAACCACACAGCCACTTCAGACATTTTTGTGCATTTAAGAGAGTATCTGATTTTCCTGCTCTTTAGGTCCATGCCCTGAATTTTTGGCCAGTTTCTTCACATAAAAATTTGAGGCATGGGAAAGTAATAGCAGGGAAATGGGGACAACTGTAATTGAACAACAATAAAAAATTTTTTCTTACCTATCATGCTTAGCACAATGCCTGGTATGTAGGAGGCACAAAATAAATATCTGCTTGCTTGTCTGAACTTAATGACTAGATAAAAGGATGCTTCACTGTCACTATTTTAATTTTTTGTAGATTTCCTCAGAAATAGTTGGGTAAAGTAAGGCTCTATCCAAAATATTTTTTCCTAACTAATCTTACATTGTTTTTCAGTAATCACAAAGAAATCAAATCATTTTGTAGTAGAGAGAAAATTATTTCAATTTCTTTCTGTACAAAAATATACAACCTCTAGGGTACATAATGGCTTAATTTATATGTAAAGAAGATTAGCAATATTTGATTAACTGATGCAAAAGTAACATTTATAACTGCAAGACAAAAGTATCATAGTTTTAAACTAAGATTGTTTTAATGTGAAATTATTGAACACAGAAATGAATTTGTGAGAATAATAATTGTGTATAACACCTTGTATTCATTTTATTTATTTTTTAACACACACCTGCACTCCCCCAATGCATATCTCTTTTTGACCTATATCATTGGTGGGGTGGGTGCGGAGAGTGGTGGGAGGAAAATGGAGACAACTGTACTTGAACAACAATAAAAAATGTTATGTAAAATAAATAAATAAATAAGCAAGCTTTTAAAAAGTTTTAAAGATGACTAAAATGCAGAATTTTTTACTTGTCTCTTTTGAATGCAAGTTTTATATCTTTCTTAGGTTTTGTAAGTATCTAACTACTTTGCTGTATACTTGACACCAATACAACATTGAGTTTTGAGTGTAATTGAAAAATAAAAATAAAAGAAGAATGAGCCTGGAGAAAACTACTCAGTCTGAAAGCAGCCAACTCTTGAGATTTAGACACTGATTTATGAAGTCAGAGTGATTTGGCCACTTATTTAGAAGAGAGTGTAACAAAAAGTATTTTATTTTGCTTCATTGTAGAAATGAACTGGCAAACCAAGTTGTATTCTAGATTTACTCAAGTATATAATACAAGTGTGATTTTGGGGGACACATTAAATCCAAAATGAAATCTAAGCTTAACTTTATTATCCATCATAATCAGTGTTTCTATGCAGAAATTTCCTCAAAACATTTTTTGATGTATGTTTTTCCAAATCCCGAGTCCCTAGAAAAAACGATTGTTTGAGAAATTGGAAAACAGAAAAGAGTATTATAAATCTTCTGTGAGAATAAAGCTTAGAAATTAGCATAGAAATGTTACTAGTTCTAAGGAGTCTACTAACATGAACTTAAAAGCGAGAGAAAACAATATTGCTTTCCTGAATCAATGTTCAATTCAACATTTTCTGGAACACAGAAGTACACTGGAGAGAAGGAGTTACGATCTAATCAGTCAGCCTTGCATGTAGCTGTTGTCACATCATAAATGTGTATCTGGTGCCTTGACTATTACGAAGAGTGAAGCAGTCTTGCAAATAAAATAAATGTATGTGCATAACCTACCTTATACATATCCTATCAGTGGAATCCCAATAAATAAGTTTCAGAAGCAAAGTAAGTCCTTAAATGGGCAATTTTGACAAATGATTTCATGTAATGCAGTTAACTCTGCTAGGAGATATAAATTTTCAGTTTTAAAAAATATTTAATATTACTTAATAATATTTGCTGGTGTTTTCCAGTGTTTAAATATTTTCAGTAGGCCACAGTTTCTTGTAAATGCTTTAACAAAAGAGATGCATAGAGAAGATAGGAGTAATACTTAGTAATAAAAATCAAAACCTGATTAAATATAAACTAGCAAAATCTATGTTGATATCAATGGCAAAACACAAACTGGGGCAAAGAAAATAGTTTTATCATTTAAAAGGAAATGTGTGTATCTAAAGTAACATGTATCTTAATGACCAAATGAAAGATATTTTGAATGCATTCCTAACAATTCAACCAATGTTGAAGAATATTAAATAAAATATTCTGTCTGTAATATTTGCAATAAAACAAAGATTAAGTCTATGAAACAGAGCAATGTGTTCCTTGTGTATTTTAAAATTTCATTTAAAAATAACTTTTAAACATTAAACATTTTTAATATAATCATTGAACTGTTGCATATTTTTGGCATTTATTTTGTATTATAAAATATTAAAAAGAAGGAACATTATCATGTCTTTATTCAGAAGGCATTTGTACATGTTATTGAATTATGTCACCTTGTCATAATATATTGGCTCATGATAATAAACCACATAATTATGACTTTATCTTTTTCTATGGAAAACGTATCTGTAACTTTTAGTTTAATTATCTCATGGCAAAAAAGTCAGTTCACAGAACTATCAATTATAACATCTTCTTGAGAATAGATATAAACATAAGTAAAAGGAAATAGGACATATGGTGATGAGTCAGGAGAGATGAGAATTTATAGGAAAATTGAACTAATAAAATTAAAATATGAGGATAAACTCTTAAAAGTCCTTTTTTGAATCTTTTGGTGTATCTCTGAATGCCGTATGCCTGGTATATAGCTCTGTTCAATTACCAGGAGAGGACCCTTGGGCTACTTGGATCTCTGTGACATTCTGATAATGGGCCAGAGTCTTTTTGATAAGTTACTATAGAGATGGGTAGAGTTTGTGCTCAAAGAAAGAAAAGGAGGTTGATTCAGAAAGTGCTAAAAGCACATTTTAAAGTGGAAAACATTTTAGCAGGTACTGCTGATCTAGACAGTTATGACTCAAACTACTTGCTCAGAAACTGAAGACATCTGAATAGCTTGGAGAGTGGCTAGACACGGAACAGTGCATATAAATTATAGCTCAGTGTTCAGAGTATTTTGCTGAAGAAGACAGAGAGACAGGGAAAGCAGGAAAGAAGGAAAAATGGATGACATTAATTTGATTTCATTACAAATAAAAGAGATCTGTGAAAAAACCAACCAGGTCAAAAACAAAACATCAGCAACTCCCCAGAATCTCTACTTATCCCACCCTCCATTGCATCATGGATAGCTATTATGCTTACATGTATAGTGATCAGTTCCTTGTTTTGTTTTTTGTTTTTTTTTTTAGTTTTACAATATAACCATGAACTTCTAAGCATAATATTTTAGTTTCAGTTTGTTGCTTGAAATTTATATAAATGGATTCAATCATGCAGAATACATTACTTTGTGATCAAATTCTTTTGCTTAAAGTTATATTTTCAAGATTTAAACATGCTATTGCATTAACTGATATTCAATCATTTTGATTGTCCTAGAACACTTCATTGTAGAAATAAACCACAATTTGTTTACCCCTACTATTGATGCTGGGTGTTTGGGTTATTTCCAGTTTGGACATATCAAGGATAATGGTGTTTGGAACATTTTTTGTACATTTCTCTTAACACACACATTTCAGTTGGATATATATCTGAAGTAGAATTTCTAGCACATGGCAAACATAACATTTTTCCATTTTCCAAAACTTTTACCTATTTACAGTCACACATCTTCCCCCAAACAAAATAAAGGCAGTGCAGGACTAGAGCAAGATACAATGTGGCCCTGAGTTTTCTAATTTTCTATTGCGGGCTTTATACCTTAAAAGGCCTCTTTAGTTATGGAGTATTGACTGAATCTGAGAAGGAGTTTTGAAGGATCTATTTCAGTCTTGATAGAAGGTGCTCTGTGTCCGTAAAGAGAAGCAGCTGGTTCAATAAGGACAAACAATCCATACTCCAAGATTCAACTATAGTACTGTCAGACATGGCGTTCTATTAATTTTACTAGCTTTTAAAAAAATTTATACTCACCCAAGGACATGCTCACGGATTTTAGAGAGAGGGGAAGAGAGCAAGAGAAACACCAATCAATGCCTTCCCCTGTGCACCCTGACTGTGGACTCAACCCACAATCAAGGTGGTTGCCCCAAACAAAAATCCAACTGGCAACCTGTCAGCTTAGGGGACTATGCTCCAACCAACTGAGCCACACCAGCCAGGGATGGATTTACCAGTTTTAGAGACATAGTCATCTAACTCAGTTTTTAAGAAGAGCAATTTTGGAGATTTTAAGTTTCTGTAATGACCATTGGTATTCTAAATTCTTTTCATTAAATCAGAGCATTCAGTTAGAGCTGTGCATGAGAGGGGACTGTGATTTTTAAACCACAAACTGGCAGGGGGCCCTGTGGGTGGGGTGCCCTGAAAGTATTTTGATAAAAGGGATTCCTAGAGAACTGAGATTCCATTTTTAGAGGTATTTTCTTTTCTTTTGTTTGTTTGTTTGTTTTGTTTTGTTTTTTCCTAGAGCAAAGGATTGAACAGCCAGCTGGCCTACCACCAGACAGTTTAAGTGGAACTACCTGAATTCAAAAGAGTCAGGTTGAAGGTTGAAATGCACAGTTCCAAGGAACAGTCTGATTGTGAACAAGTCAGGTCAAAGGCTGAGTAGCATAGTTCCCAAGGAACAACCTGATCCCTAAGGAGTCTGGTCAAAGTGCCACATGAGTACAAATAGACAAACTAGGCCTTCATCAGAAAATGATGAAGCCTTTTAATAGACCCTGAATACAGTCTCAAGGACTTCAAAACACAAAGAGTGGAAGCTCGGATCTGAAAGAAAACTTGCCCTCCAAATCCAGGGTTGGTGAAAAGCAGCGAGCTCAATGGGCTTTGTGGGGGCTTCACTGGTTTGTCCACCCGCCTCAGAGTCATGAGGGGTATTTTTTGGATTGCTGTCTGCATGAGCCACCAAATATGTTGACCTTAAACATGCAGTCAGCTCGATATTTCTCTAGCAAAGTGAGTTTATAAGGAACAAAAAGAATTGCAAACGAGGACATGAAACTGTGGCTGGCCTCACACAAGCCCACTAAAACAAATGAGAGGAAGCTTTTTTATAGGAGCCCTTCCCAATTTCCTGTTCTTGTTTTTCTAACTCCAAAGCTGAAATTTTATTTGTTTTTTGTTGTTTTATTACAGTTGTCCCAATTTCCCCCATTGCTCTCCCCTGCCCTGCCCGCCCCTCAACCCCATTCCTGAAGTCAATTCCCACACTGTTGTTCATTAGCATGGGTCCTTAATACATGTTCCTTGACTAGACCCTCCCCCTTCTTTCCCTGGTTATCCCTCTCCCCGTCCCTTCTGGCAGTTGTCAGTCTGTTCCATGTTTCCATGTCTCTGGTTCTGTTTTGCTTATTAGTTTATTCTGTTATTAGGTTCCTCTTATAGGTGAGATCTTATGGTACTTGTCTTCTGCCACCTGGTTTATTTCATTTAGCATAATATTCTCCAATTCCATCCATGTTGTCAGGTGAGTTAATAGGATTTTTGTAAGCAGTGGTCATCTGAGGTTCACTCGTCCCAAGGAAAGCGGGAAAGAAGAAGGAAAATGTTCATGTGTATTAGTAGTTTTGAATGTATTAGTGGTGTTAAACTTGAAGTCATTTCTTCTTCACACACTTCAAATCCAATTCTACCTAAATATCACCATGAAGTTGTTTGAGCGAATCATCATTTCTTTCTACCCTCACTCCTAACACTTGTATACTCAATGAATATTCATCTAATAAGATATGGCTATAGTTAAATCCGTACTTACTTTCAGAAAACTGCAACAGACTTTCTGACCACTATCTTGGTTTTTATTTTTAAGATTTTATTTGTTTATTTTTTAGAGAGGGGAAGGGAGGGGGAAAGAGAGGGAGAGAAACACCTATGTGTGGTTGCCTCTCGTGTGTCCCCTACTGGGGACCTGGCCTGCAACCAAGGCATGTGCCCTGACTGGAAATCAAACTGGTGACCCTTTGGTTCGCAGGCCCACACTCAATCCACTGAGCTATGCCAGCCAGGGCCTGACCACTACCTTGTTAAACCAACGATCAAACATACAACCCTGCCACAAATTTACATGCACACAGCTTCCCTCATGGCTCATGAGCCCATATTAGTACATTCATTATTTTTGTGGCAAGTTAATCATTGTCATCTATGATCATTAAAATATTATTAATAAGCATCAAGCAGCACATATCTCCAGAATCACTTATTTTGTTATCACCCTGAAGAGGGAAGGTGAGCTGATTAACTGCTGACTACTATATTGACAATAATAAAAAATTTATCATTATATATTTTTTAGTTTACAGAAAAGTACAAGTATGAAGTTATAATTTAAAGGCAGCTTAAAGCTGCATGAAAAAATGTAATGCTATATTTCATTTTCCCCACTTCAAAAATACAGGGTAACACAGAAGTACAAGCTAGAATTTTCTTATATGCTAGTTTAAAAGATATTCTATATGCAGAGTGAGACCTGAAGGTTTATTAGGCAAACTTATTATGTCCAAAATTTAGAGTCAAAGCAAACTTCAATACTTTATTATTAAGAGTAACTGAAAAAAAAATCTCCAAAGCAGTATTTATGTGAGTGACTATGGGCTAATATTAATTAGTGACAATTATCCATAAGATGGTGCCATCTTTCAAGAATGTAGAAGCCTCCACCCACATCTTGCCCTGCATGTCTTTTCCATCTGGTTGTTACTGAGTCATATCATTTAATAATAAATTGGTAATCTACTAAGGAAAATGTTTCTTTAAGTTCTGTGAGCTGCCATAGCAAAATAATCAAACTTAAGGAGGAGGGTCATAAGAAACTGTAAATTATAGCCACTCAATCAGAAGTGCAGGGGACAACCTGGACATGTGAGTGAAGTGGGGGCCATCTTATAGGACTGAGCCCTTCACCTGTGGCATCTTCTATTGGGTTGGCCAAAAAGTTTGCTTGTTTTTTCCATATGATGGCTCTAGTAGTGCTTAGTTGCCTTTAACTTCATTTGAAACAATTTTGTCAGAATGTATTATGATGGCCGTCATATCAATGTGCATTAAAAAAAACTTATTAAATTGCTGATTTTTTGTGTAGCCATTTTAATATTGAGGACGGAAGAAGATATGCAACATTTTTGGTGTGTTATGCTTTAATATATCAAGAAAGGTAAAAACACAAGTGAAATGAAAAAAAAAATGTGTGCAGTGTATGGAGAAGGTGCCATGACTGAATGTGTCAAAAGTGGTTTGCAAAGTTTCGTGCTAGAGATTTCTCACTGGACGATGCCCCATGTTTGGGTAGACAAGTTGAAGTTGATAGCAATCAAATTGAGACATTAATTGAGAACAGTCAATGTTCTACCACGTGGGAGAGAGTCAGCATTCTCAAAATATCCAAAACAATGAAGTTATTGGTGAGAATGATAAATGTGTCTTTTATTTTATGGAAAAACTAAATGGACTTTTGGTGAACCTGATACTATCTCCTGGTAGATAGTGTCAGATTTGAATTGAATTGTCAGATATCTAGCTGGTTTCTGAGTTGTTTGGTGGTGTTGGAAAACTAATACATTAAAATTTGTATTGGAATATCTACCTCCAACTATAATACAACTATTAGTAGCTCAATATATGTGTTTAAGTTATTGAGTCATCAGAAGTCCTTAGTTTAAATATAAAATTCCATTGCAAACTATAATAAGTACCTATTTGTGATCCTAGTCATTTAGAACCATTTGACCAAAGTTTTGTTCAAAACAAAAACGAATCTCTCTGTACTTGTTGCTTCCATCCTAAATGTGTCAGGGGTAAAACTTGTTTTTGGAATTATTAAGACCTACTTTCTCTACTGGGGTTTCTACCTTGTTACCAATAAATGTTATAATTTTTAAGGTGTTAATGCTTTTGTCTCTATCAATAATTGCTCCCTTGAATAGAGTTGATGACTCCTTCCTTTTTGATGTAGTATTATGTTCTTTTGATGTTCTGAAACCTGCAATTCTTTCCAAATTATTAATGGTTTCTTTTCATTCTGTTCTACTAACTTCTTTACCCAGACTGAATATTATGGGACTGAGTCCCGAGACATCGTTCCTTTTTGCTATCTTTTTTTTTTCTACATGAGTGTTCTCACTAATTTCCATAGCTGTATATATCTGCAAATGTGGGCCTCTCTATTCAAATCCTGCCATCTGAGCCCAGATTTGCATAAGCATGAGTTTATTGGGCATGTCTAATGGCATGACTTATAGCCATCTCAGACTTATCAGGCTGAAAGGAAATGCTTGATTCCTTCTCACCAAATAAGAAAAAAAAGTTCTTCCTCAATCTCTACCATCTCAATAAATATCACCAACATCCATTTAGTTAGTAAAGGAATACATCTTTGAGTCTTCATTGACCTTTTATCTTCTTCTATCCCCTCCCCAGAGCATCCATTTTCTTTCAAATGACTTGAAATATTAAGACAATTTTGATAATGTAAGAGCAAATATTCTACTCAAGTTTAAGTAATTCAATATTTATAGTAATTGAGACTATGTGGTATTGGCAGAGAGAGAGAGAGAGACATACACACACACATAGACCGATGGAACAGAATAGAAAACCCAGATAGATTTGCACAAATGTGCCCAAATGATTTTTCACAAGGTATAAAAGCTACTAAATTGGGAAACAACAGCCTGTTGATCAGACATTCACCAGCCAGAAAGAAAGAAAGAGGAAGGAAGGAAGGAAGGAAGGAAGGAAGGAAGGAAGGAAGGAAGGAAGGAAGGAAGGAAGGAAGGAAGAGAGTTATTTCTTCTAAGTCACACTGTGAGGCAAAACCCCAATGCACTCTCTCCCTTTGGACAAAATTATTAATATACATAATTTTGTAATTTTTTATCCCAAATAAAATGAACTTAGGTCTTGAAACCTGGACCTTAAGGTTGGGAACTTCAGAGCCCTGGACTTAGGCAAGACACTTTAGGTACAGGGAGCTCTGAGAATTGCTCATGTCATGTTGGCTTCAGAGAATGAGTCCAACCCTACATGAACAGTGTGCCTGAAGTTTTGCTTTAGATATTAGTGGTTTGTGGGTACTGTGAGGAAGGTTGGATGCAAGCCTTTCGTGTAACCTTTGGCAATAGGTTTACTTCCCTAAGTCAGGGTTGTTTAATACCTTGGGCACCAAGGATCCCTATGGCGTTCTCATCAGAGCAATGCTTTAAAATGCATAAAAGAGAAAAAACAGAATTAGAAAGTAAACTAATTATATTAAAATACAATTATGAAACATATATATTCGAATTTATGATAAAATCATGATACAACAATATATGTCCTTTTATGTTAACCCATTCAATAACAAAGTCAATGAATTAACAAATTTGGATTTATGGTGTATATAAATGACATGTTATGGTATTCCATGGAACAACAGCAATGTAACATGAAAATATTATTTCTACTGGGGATAAAGTCAGAGGACTACGAACACTGCTGTGATTTCTTGCTTGCTTCCATATTTTAGAAAGACACTAAAGTTCAGGTTAGTGAAAGAATATTATATTTTCCTATTCAAGTTCACATATCTTTGAATTTCCTTAGATTCAGAAAGTACCTCCAGGGATGTATAAAATGATCTCCCAGAAGACTGCAGCTGACAGGTCTACTCTCCCCATGAGAAAAAAGAGAAATCAGCCTAGATGCATTGCTTTTAATTGCTTTCACAGAAGATAATCTATAGAGAAATGACAAAGGACACTGTGACACAACTGTTGTGATGGAATCATTCTGACTTTCAATATAGAATCAATTTGATTTCCTTGAGGATATGAAAGGTATACTAAGCAGGAAACCTTTGCATTAGAAATGAGAGGTAATCAAATCCTTAATCAAACTCACTTTTTTCTTTCCCAGAAATGCAAATTACACCCAAGGATGCAAACACCAGGGAGCTGTCATAAAATTGAATTCAATTTTTAGAATAAATATTTAATTTCTGGCAATTCACATATCAAGATTTTTTGAAAATGAACATTTTTGTATAGCAGTTTGAATTTTTGCCAATGAAAATGCTAATGGAAATTGGCAAATATTATTTTTTAATATCCAGATTATGTTTCTAATTAACAGGTAGTAATATTCCACTCACCTTCCCAAACTGCTATTCCAAATGCTACAACCAGAAAAGCTAATGCCCGACAAAACCACTAATGGGCACAAGGGTTACTATAGTGCCTCATGACTTACATATGTTTATCTAAGTTTATAAATTTTTGTACAAGTTCTCTGCAGGTGAAGAAAAGAAAAGTGTTAGGTCTATTTATTTAGTTGGTTTTTAGTGAGTCAGTATTATAATTTAAATCCCTGAAATCATTGCACAAAAGAAATTATTTTATATGCCAGCTTCTGAGTCATCCATTTTAAATCACTGAATCAACTTGGCTTCATAAAGGATATCCAGATATTTGCCTGAATCAAATCCTTAAATATGCAGTGACATGAGTTAATATAGGCAAATTTTCTAAAATATAATAAGTGCACAGTAAAATTATTATATTTTTAGTATTATTACTACTACTTTGGAATTCACTTTAGAAAAGGCTTCAAAGAGCATTATATTGTAAAGGAGAATATATATGTTATAGTCAAAGCCCTGACTGACGCTGGGATTTCGTACCAGCGAAATCCTTGGGGGACCGTACCCTGATTGCGGGAATCAATCTTACCCAGAGACACGCTTGGAGATAAGAATCCGGCTGCCACAGGTCTTTTCCTCCACCTCCATCTTGGAAAAGACCTCGTGGGTAGCTTAGCCTGGGTTTTTATTAGAAGCTTTAGGACATATTTACATTGGATTGATTATTCATGGGATTATGCAGAACAGGGGTAGGTTTACTCATTAACAGAGTATTAGGATGTAAATTCAGGTCCGGTGGCAGACAGGACCAGGGTAATATATTAAACAGGAGACAAGTAAATAGAGGGTAAGCTAGCTAGGACTGTTAACTTTTAGGACCATAGAACATTGAGGCAGTGATTCATTAATTTAAGCTTCCGGACTTTGGGAGGAAGAGGCTCAGCAAGTCAGAGAATTTCTTAAGATACATTTTTGCCAAATTCCCATTAGGGGATTCCTATTCCACAGACATGATCCACACTTTCCCACACGGGAATCACACGGAGCTGTGCTCTGACATGCGGGATATCCGGAACTTGCGTGTTTTCATGCATGTGGAAAGAACTGCCACACCTGACACTACCAATGTGAATTTGGATGGATTACTTAATTTGTTTGGTATATAATGTATAGTATTAAGAGAATACAGGTAAGAAAACACAGGGGGTGGGTATGGCAAGGAAAAGCAATGGTGGGGGGAATGGGGACAACTGTAGTTGAACAACAATAAAAAAAGAAAAGACATCATTTCAACAGATACAGAAAATCTTTTGATAAAAATTTTACAACCATTCATGCTAAAAAAACAACCTAAGAACTTTTGGAATCTAATATAGGACCTTTTCAAATATCCAACAACTAACATCATTCATGGAAAAAACTAAAAACTCTCCCCACAAGATAAGGGGAAAACAAAGACTGCCCACTCTCACCTATTCAATTCAACTTTGTAATACAGGTGCTAGCCAAGGAGATTAGAAAAATAAATAAATAAAGTAAAAGGCATCCATATTAAAAAAAAATAAAGAAGTAAAACTATATTTACAAACACTATCTTGTATACAAAATCTTAAGGGATCTAAAGAAAAAAAACTAATAGAACTAGTAAGCTAGATCAGCAAGGTTGCAGAAAATAATATGAATATACAAAAGGCAACTACATTTCTACACATCAGCAATAAATATTCTGAAAATAAAACTGTGAGAACAGTTCTATTAACAATAACTTTCAAAAAATAAATATTTAGGAATAAAATTAATAATAGAAATGTAATATTTATATGCTGAAAAGTAAAAAGGATGATTTACAAAATTTAATAAGCTATAAATAACTGGGAAATTAGTTCTGCATTCATGGATTGAAAGAATTAATTTTTTCACTTTACAAGTAGCTTTTTATTTATTTTTCATTAAATTTATTGGGGAGACATTGCTATAAAGATTATATAGGTTTCAGGTGCACATTTCTGATACATGATCTGTATATTGGATTGTGTGCCCATCACCCAAAGTCAAATCATCTTCTGTCACCATATATTTGGGCGCCTTTACCCTTACCACCGTACCCCCTCTCCTCCGGTAACCATCATACTGTTGTCTGTGTCTATGAGTTTCAGTTTTATATTCCACACATGATTGAAATTATACAGTTCTTGACATTTTCTGACTGACTTATTTCACTTAGGGTATTGGATATTGCCAAGGTCCACCCATGCTGTCACAAATGGCAGTATTTCATCTTTTCTCATGGCTAAGTAGTATTCCACATGTTCTTTATCCAATCCTCTATCAAAGGGTACTTCAGTTTTTTCCATGTCTTGGCCACCAAAACACACCTTAAATTTAAAGGAACAGAACAAGGACAGAACTAAGGGGGAGCAGGGAGGCTGGGGAGGGGGGTGGGGTTGCAGGGGGAGGGAGGAGGGGAAGGGAGAGGATGCAAATAACTGTAATTGAACAACAATAAAGTAATTATTTAAAAAAATAAATAAAGGAACAGAACAAATGCAATATCTGCACTCAGAACAAAGAGATTCAACTAGAAATCCACAACAGAAACCATAAAATATGTGGACATTAAATAACACACTTACAAATAACAATTTCAAAGTAGTCTCAAGAATAAATTTTTAAAAATACTTTGAACTAAATACAACTAAAACCACACCTTATCAAAATTAGTAGAACACAGTGTTCCGAGATGGGATGGGTCCTTCATTCAGGTAGGTAACTAGATGGAGCATTTCTACATTATTACACAAATGTCTAATGGTTGGTCATAACAAACATAAAAATTCTTACCCAAAAGCAGACTCTATATTAGACAGTGATTGAGTATAGGGACTGGGTCGTTGCAGGAGGTTGAACATGAGAAATTCAGAAGGATAGTCAATAGACATAGTGATAGAGAAACACAGGCAGACAGAAGCCATATGGTAGAAGAAGCAATGCATTAGCATAAGCATGGAGTTAGAAAAGAATCAGCCTATGGTTGTCTGCAGAAGCATTACAAAAAGAGAACTGAGTAGATAAATTATCTAGACAGCCAAGTGTTGGCATAACAAGCAATGGATGCATGCTGTTAAGGAGATGTAAAGGTAATTGTTCTTTCATGTACACCAAAATGGCTCTCTAGTTTCCATGAGCCTTGATTGTGTAGCAGGCATATTGTCTCATGTCTTCATTTTCCTTTGTATCTTTACAATAAATCACTTGTATAGAGATAAGCAGGGCTTTTATTTGTTTTGTAAAATTGGAACAGCTTAACTATATATGGCAGCCTGGTGGAGAGGACTCTTCATAAGGCATTGAGGCAAGATGTAGCACTGATTTATAGCTAACCTAATGTTTATCCACATTGAGAAGGGGCACACCATCGGGTCCATGTAAGGCATGAGTCATAAAGAGGCACAAGCATTCTGAGAGATGGAAGTTGTGCCCAAGTATTGAATGAATGTACACATGGCACATAAAGGTACTCCGAAGCCAATTCAGGGGACAGAAGTGATTTGCCCTAGAGGTCTGCATAGACAGGACAGGAAAGCACTATTCCCTTGATGTTATTTAAAGCAGATATTTAGTGTCATTCATTTGCTGCGAAATGAATCTGTAAAGGAAACCACAAAAATCAATGTAAGATTCAGAACCGAATTAAATAAAGAGAGGTTAAATGAAGGGCAGGGAGAGAGAACAGGGAGAAGGAGTTAGTGTTAATGTTTTTATTCTGTTTTCTGCACAAAGTGAAGGGAGATGAGAGCATGGAGGGGGCCACAGTGGGGCAGGCGCAGCATCGGGAAGGTTGGGCAGTGCAGTTCTATCGCATTTGTGATTCAAAGTAGGAAAACAGCAAGCGAGTGCTGCAGGTGTTAGGAATCTGATTAAGTTCCAAATTAATTAATTGTATTAACTGCACGTAGCCCAAATGATGATGATTATTAGTATAGTTAACTTAAACAGAGAGTTTTATTTGTCATCTTTCTAATTCCTATGAGTAAAAATTCAATGTGATTGTAAGGGCAGTGGAGATGTGAGACTGACACCTGAAGCTGCATCAAGAAGATGACTGGGAATGTTAGGGAATCTCAGCTTGTGGCACCACTCAGTAGACAAAGGACATAAACCTCATTTATTCCCTTGAGGAATGAAGTCATCTCACAGATCCATAAATAGACATGGAAAGTTTGGGTTGAAGAATCAGTTATTAAGAAGAAACGGTCCACATAAAGGATTGTATTAAATTACCAGGTATTTCACATCTAATACACAGATGAAATTCCTTGATTAGGGGACTGGAATATACGTGTTCTGGAATGATTTAAGAAGTTATTGGAATACATTGTGTAATCACAAATGATTTTCACTTAATGGACTACTTTATGTACAAAAATTGTGGTCAATTCTATGATAACAAATGAGACATTTACACCTTTTGCCAAAGACCAGGTTGAATAATTAAAAGGATGTTATTACAACTGACACGATGTTAAAAACCCAAGAAGACAGACAATGACATCAAAGGAATGGGAGAAAAATGCTTCACAAAATAGAGAGAGCAGCTCAAGAGAGTTTCAACAAGATATAGTATCAGAAGGGACGAATGAGAAATGAAAGGTTCATAGTCAATTGATCAATCAATACACTGTAAGTTATAATGAAAAATAGGAATGAACCAGGGAGTTTAAAAAAGAAAACACAAAGAAAAAAGATCAGTAGTTCCTACCAGGCAAATAAGATAGGCTGGGATTATCTTGAAAAATATATTATTTTTAAGGTCCAAGAACAGAGACAAGTTGAAAGAGAAGTTTCTGAGGCAAATAAGGAATGCAAGAACAGACATAAGACAATAAACTTCATCTAGAAACTTGCCAAGGAACTAAATCTGAAATCAGAAGTCACTTAGAACTCTGTGGAAACAGGTTAAAAGGAAAGACAAGAGTCATACAAAAATCTTAATGGCTATTCTCAGAGGTTCACTTTCATCAAGCATTTAAAATATATTTACGAAACCACCACAGGTGATTTTATACAAAAAGAAAAACATCAGAACTGAAAAGAATACAGACAACCATATGTACTATAGGATCCCATTTCATAAAAAATACACACACACACACACACATAGATAGATAGATAGATAGATAGATAGATAGATAGATAGATAGATAGATATACACGCAGCCAATTCTCACTATTCATAGTAATCATGTTCTATAAAGTTGCCCCAATTAGTAAATATTGAAATATAGAATTAGGTTCCTGTGAACCTCTGATCACAACATATTTGTTTAATGATCAATCCATAACTTTGCTTTATGTCTGTGTAAAAACACTTTAATATACCCTGTTCATTCATTAACAATGAGCTCATGGCCAACAGTACTATAACTCGTGCCTGAATGAAGTTTTCCTAACACAAGTATTTTCACCATTAGGCACATCACAGCCTTTTTGCACTTAGGGATACTCAATAGCACTTCAGCATTGTTTGGTGGCCATGTTAAGCAGTGGAATAACTAACAAAAAGGAAAAAGAAAAGAAAAAAGAAAAGAAAAGAAAAACACAGAACTATACAGACAGTGAAAATGAAGCCAGTTTGATGCAGAGTGCTGCCTTGTTCGACCTCAGCTGGAAACATGCTCATCAGGTAACTACATTTGTTTTCACTGCTTTTCCTATGTCTACAAATGACTATGTGAGTACTTCAAGTATTGATTTGGGGGTAATGAATTTGTGAATATGGATTCTACACATAATGAATATTCACTGTATCTCTATATTCCTATCTCTATATTGCTACCTCTACATCATCTCTCTCTCTCTCTCTCCCTCTCTCTCTCATCTATCTATATTTCAACCTATTGAGAAAGAGAGACAGACTGCAAGTGTATATTTTAACATATTAGTGTTAATTTTTCTGGGTGACAGAATTATGAAAGCTTTTTATATTTTTTATATTTTTCTAGCATTTCTACAGTGAATATGTGTCATTTTTTATAAAAAGAATAAAAAATAAGTGATTTTCCTCTGTAAATAAAATCATTTTAATTGTATAGATGAGACATAAGTGTTAAAATAAAGTCATGAAGCTTTAATTAAATGCACACAGATAGAAGATACTTAATGGAAATTAGAAACACATAATGCATATGAGATTAAACATTATATTTAATATTTATGAGACTCGAGGGGAAGCTAAACACAAAGAATAAAAATTGGAATTCACTCAATTTGGGGAAATATTTGGTTATTAAATGTTTGAGAATTGAGTTGAGGGTTTTGATTGTCACCTGAAGAATTAAATTATGAAAATTAAGTATATTTCTAATATTAAAAAACACTTAGTAATATGCTACCTGGAAAGAGAATACTGCCGCTTATGCCTGGGAACTTTGTGGTATAATATTTGCATGTGTGTGTTTGTATGTGGTGTATTGTTTATCTCACTTTGGAATTATTGTTCTTTTCTCTAATGGCAAAAATGGGTAGAGCCCAGAGCAATAGTTGAAGCAAAGACTAAAATATTTCATTAGCTACAATAATCAAGACTGGTGGAATTATAGACATATAGATCAGTAATAGACAATAGACATAGAATTATAGACATATAGATGGAATTATAGACATATAGATCAGTAATAGAATGGTGGAATTATAGACACATAGATCAGTAATAGACATTATAGACATATAGACATATAGATCAGTAATAGAATGGTGGAATTATAGACATATAGATCAGTAATAGAATGGACCCTTGATAAATATGCCCAGTTAAAGGTTTTTATCTTAATCAATTTTTTATATAGGTGCAAAGGCAATTCAGTGGAGGAGAAATAGCCCTTCAACAAATAGTGTTGGAGCAATTGGACTTCCATAGGCATAAACAATGAACCTTTCATTTCATATCATATAGAAAAATAACTCAAAATGGTCATGGACTTCAGTACAGAATGAGAAATTGTAACACTTTTAGAATAAAACAGAAAAGAAAATCTTCAGAATGTAGGACTGTTTGCTACAATTAGGCAAAATGCTAACATTAGGGGCAGCAAGTCAAGGTTCCACGGGACTTCACTGTACATTTCTCGGCAGCTTCCAGTGAACGTACAGGGCCCAGTAGAAGTGAAGCAAGAAGTTCCAGAAGTAAGGCCTGCTTGAGTGTGGTTGGTAAGGTAATAATATCGGTGTAATATGTATAGTTTTAATTTGAACATTTCACCTATGGTATGATTGATTGTGTTAGTATTGATTGTGTTAGAAAATGACATGCTCATTATTTTGTAATAAAAAAGGGCATTATTTGTGCTGGGCCCTGTATATTTGAAAGTCTTTAACATGCAGATTCATGTTTTATTTCAAAACAAGCACGTAACATTGTTATTCAAATATTTACCTAAGTAACCTTGATTAAACATAAATACAAAGGAATAAGTAAGTTTCTGGGAGAATTAAGAATATTTTTGACAAATTTGGAAGAGAGAAAAAAAGGTAGGTTGTTGTCTAAATGACTTAGGATTCTTGGTTACCAGCAGGGAATATAATGGTCTGTACATTTGTGTACAAACATGAGAGAATATAATGGTCTGAAACACAGGAAGACACTAGGGTGGGGGTGGAGAGAAAGAGAGAACAAAAACCGAATAAGGTGTGAATGAGACAAAACATTGTTTTAATTTGTATTTAATGTACATTTGGATGATGTGCCTAAATGTAAACATTGTGGTATGAGTCACTAATGACTTCACTAGAGAGTCAAAGTTCTGATGTATTGTCCTTGGTATGCAAAGGGGTGTGTGTACATTTATGAAGGGTGGGTTGTGGGGTGTAGCACAAATACCAAAATAGAGCTACGCTTCTCTGGATCAGTAAATTAACATTGTGATGATACATAACATTTGCCTATGTGAAGAAACCCTGAAAGATCCATGAGATCTTTTAAAAAAAAACATGAATACAATTTTTTGTCAAACATGCATAGTGCTACCTCTAGTGCATATAATTTACTATTTATTTTATAATATTAAGGTGTTATAGTTATATTTAAACCTTTATTTGAACATTTTCTTATAACATATACATCAGTTATTTGACTTTACCTAACTTAAATATCAAAGTTCTGAATTTATCTTTTAAATCAGACTATCAAACAGCTGATCTTTGAAAAAAGTTAGCTAAAATACTGAATAATTGACACAGACTTTTTTCAAGTCCTAAGTGTATTAATTTTCTACTTCTATTTTAATAGATTATGACAAATGTACAGACATAAATAGCATAAATTTATAACCTTATAGTCTGGAGATAACAAGTCCAAAATCAGTTTTGCTGGGTAAAATTCAAGGTGTTGGCAGGGTTGAATGCCTTTAGGAGGCTGTAGGGGAAAATCAGGTTCCTTGCTTTTTTCTAACTTCTCTCAGCTACCAGCATTTCTTGCCTGATAGTTTCCTTGCATTTTTTTTAAAGATTTTATTTATTTATTTTTAGATAGAGGGGAAGGGAAGGACAAAGAGAGGGAGAGAAATATCAGTGTGTGGTTGCCTCTCATGCCCTCTCTACTGGGGACCTGGCCCACAACCCAGACATGTGCCCTGACTGCGAATTGAACCAGCAACCCTTTGGTTTGCAGGCTGGCACTCAGTCCACGGATCCACACCAGCCATGGCTGATGGTTGCTTCTTATCTTCAAAGTAAGCAACAATTGATACAGTCTTCACATCATATCTCTCTGGCACTTAATCTTCTGTATTAGTCTTTTACTGTTAAGGACCCCTGAGATGACTTTGAGTCCCGCCCAAATAATACCTAAAAATATTTCTATTTTAAGGTGAGTTTATGAGCAACAGTAAATGTGTATGCAACCATAAAATTATTTTGCCATCTTAGGAAACATGTACACAGATTCCAGGAATTAGCATGTGGCCATTTTGGAAGACTATTTTGGTTAGCACATTAAGGAAATCACTTTTCTTACTAATCCTCTTGCATTTCCTCATGAGTTTCAAGAAGCCAAACAGTAGAAATGTATATTTGAAAAATATTTTGTTAAACCAAGGAGTTCTAGCCAAGAGAGAGGCGTAGGTAGAAACCCTTTGCTTTCTCACACAACCAAAAGAAGGATAACAACCAATCTAAAAGCAATAAACAACCAGAAGCACCAGAAAATCAAACTGCATGGAACTCTGACAACCAAGGAATTAAAGAAATAATCAACCAGAACAAGGAGACAGGTAAGGCAACAGACCTCGAACCGCATGGGGCAAGGGCTGAAAAATACTGACAAGGCAGCAGACCAGGTGGGCAGGGCTGACTTAAGGGGAAAGTGGGCTATGGCAGTTGCCACGGGCGGGAGAAACTCCCAGTCTCACACAAGAGTCCATTGGAAAGAGCGCTAGGGACCATCAGGAGACCTCCACTGTTCCCTCTCTGGCCCCTCCCCCACATGCAACCCCCACAGCAAAGAGGGTTGCCCTGCCCAGGTGAGTACCTAAGGCCCCGCCCCCTTACAACTTATCAGGTGTGCTGAAATGAAGAAATATGGCCCAAATGAAAGAACAGAGCAAAACCCCAGAAAGAGAACTAAGCGATGAGGACATAGCCAACCTATCTGATGGAGAATTTAAAGCCTGGTAATCAAAATGCTCACAGATCTGATTGACCTTGGTCAAAAAATGAAAGAACAAATGAAGGATACCCAAAGTGAAATAAAGCAAAATATTTAGAAAACCAACAGTGAGAGGAAGGAAACCAGGACTCAAAGCAACTATTTGGAACAAAAGGAAAACATAAACATCCAACCAGAACAGAATGAAGAAACAAGAATTTTAAAAAGTGAAGAGAGCCTTACAAACCTCTGGGGCAACCTGAAACATTCCAATACCTGAATTACAGGGGTGCCAGAAGGAAAAGAACAACAATAAGAAATTGAAAAATTATTTGAACAAATAATGAAGGAGAACTTCCTCAAGCTGGCAAAGGAAATAGACTTCCAGGAAGTCCAGGAAGCTCAGAGAGTCCCAAAGAATTTGGACCCAAAGAGGAACACACCAAGGCACATCATCATTAAGTTACCCAAGATTAAAAATAGGGAGAGAATCTTAGAAGCAGCAAGAGAAAAGGAGACAGTTACCTACAAAGGAATTCCCATAAGTCAGCTGAATTCTCAAGAGACCTTGCAGGCAAGAAGGGGCTGGAAAGAAGTATTCCAAGTCATGAAAGGCAAGGACCTACATCCAAGATGACTATACCCAGCAAAGCTATTATTTAGAATGGGAGGACAGATCAAGTGCTTCCCAGATAAGGTCAAGTTCAAGGAGTTCATCACCACCAAGCCCTTATTATATGAAATGTTAAAGGGACTTATCTAAGAAAAAGAAGATAGAAAGTATGAACAGTAAATGACAACAAACTCACAACTATCAACAATGAACCTAAAAGAAAAGAAAAACAACGAAAGCAAAAACTAAGCAAACAATAGAACAGGAACATAATCAGAGAAATGGACATCACATGGAGGAATTTCAGTCAGGGGGCGAAGGGAGGAATAGGGGAGAAAAGGTACAGGGAAGAAGCATAATTGGTAGTCATTAAATAGACGAGGAGAGATAAAAAATGGCATAGGAAACAGAACACTCAAAGAACTTATATGTACAACATGCCCATGGACATGAACTGAGGGGGGGAGATGCTGGAGGGTTGGGGGGCAGGGTGGAGAGGGGATAAAGGGGAAAAATTGGCAAAACTGTAGTAGCATAATCAATAAAAATACTTAAAATATTTTGTTAAAGGAATGACAGGAAGACAGTTATCAGACTTACTTCAAAAGTGCTATATATTAGTTATGCTATGTAGTTTTTACTTATCAAAATATTTTATTTCTAATTGAAACACATATTTATATATATTTTACAGATTTTATTTATTAATTTTTAGAGAGAGAGGAAGTGAGGGAGAAAGACAGGGAGAGAAAAATCAATGTGTGGTTGCCTCTTGAGTGCCCCCTACTAAGGACCTGGCCCGCAACCCAGGCATGTGACCCTTTGGTTCACAGGCTGGCACTCAATCCACTTAGCCACACCAGCCAGGACCTGAAAAATCTTATATTTATTAAAATTACAATTTTACAATGACTTAAATTTTAATTAAAAAAACCCACTGAGAAACTATATTTTTGTTGTTTAAGCCAAGCCACCTAGTCTATGATGTTTTACTATGGCAGCACAAGTTGGCTAAGACAAAAGTACTTAATTCTTATGGTTCTAATGAAGATTAAATGAGAAATGTAAAAAACGGACTGCAGTACTTCACATTTAAAAAATGTATGGTAAAGATTACTGCCTAGTGTTAAGATTAATTATTATTGTTTTCATTGTTACAACATGTGTATTGCATATGTCAGTTCACTGTGAATTTATCCATTTATTGCTGGAAAATTCCCAAATAAAGAGACAACGTAGACTCTGAATTAGACTCTGTTCCAATCCAGGTCGGTACTTATTAGCTAAGGAACCTCAGCAAATCATTTCATTTATCTGATGTTAAGTTTCCTGACCTGTAAAATTGCAACAATAATTCTACCTATAATGTAAGCTTGTTAATACTAATTTTTAAAAGAACACAAAATATCTTTAATCAGTGATCAATGGAAGCCTGTATCTAAGTCTTTAGGAAATCTTAAAGAGGTGGAAAATATTTTAAGAAGTGATTTCAAAGTGCAGAGTCTTCAAGACCTATTGAGATATAGACAAACAATAATATTTATTATTTACCTTTATGCAAACAATAAGGAGGTAATTAGTTTTTACTAATGTATTCTCTGCTGATTGATATTAATGCCCTCACTGGTTCTCACAGCATGCTGAGGGCAGAATTATAGCTCCACGACAAAGACATGATAGCAAAGGAAACATGATTTTTAAGTCAGATTACATGTTCCTATTTAAGTGGATTTAACTGTTATAGTATTTTTTAAATTTTTTAATATTTTAAAAGATTTTAAATGTCTTTTATTATAGTTGACATACAATATGTTAGCCTGTTTTAGTATCTTGTTTTAATTAAAGCAGACTTCACAGATGGACAAGTGTATTAAAAGATACCTACAAAAGTAATCATGCATTACGGATAATCAATAAAGCAGCAAGAAAGTATCAAGAGAATAGCAGAGCCAGCAGACCTACTATGATTACAAAATTTATTACTGCCACCAGGAGATTTTACTTCTGTGTTTATTAAATAAACTGCATCTGTTTATAAGATGCAGAACTAAAACAACTTGCTCAACTGATTATTTCTTTCTTGGACTTGTCTGCCTCATATGATATACTCAGGGAATCATACAAACGAACATCTACTTAAAATTCCTACCTCATCCATTCTTATACTTTTGGCAGTATCACATGAATTTAGAGAATTGATTCTTTAATTCTGTATTTTTTCCTACCTGGGAATAGGTAACCAACCTATATTAATTTTAAAAAACAAATATTAAAATGTCATGGCAGATCTGGTGTTATTTACATCCTCAAATCCTTCTTGATTTTGCTCAGAAAATTTTCATTAAAAAAAGAAGTCATTGTTCATATTGATTCTTCTTCCACAAAGTCTCATTTTAGGAAAATTTTAAATTAAAAGTACTTATGAGGAAACTTCAGTCAGAGTTTGCAGTGTATAATCAACTCATTTCTTCCATCACAGAGCTGAATTTTTATGGATTATCTTAAACCCTAAATAAAGATGAACTTGCCAACTCTGGGATTATCTACTTCTAGCCATCCACTGAGCACAAATATTGCCTTCTCTTTTCATTACATTCTTTCTAGCATATCAGTGACTGGAGACAATGGAGAACGGAAAACATTTTATATAACTAAGAAAATTTTAATGCAATGTGCCACAAATTGGGGAAGTTGGGGAAATATTCCTTAGGGGGAAAAAGTATAAGAGAGTCATAATATTCTTTAAAGAAGTCAATTCTTCTCCTTGAAAAACTTACTTCCATTTTACCAAGACAATATGATACATTTAGGGGAAATTTTTATTTATTTCCAAGTGTGTTCTAGAAGTCACTCACACATACTAACTTTAAAGAAAAGCATACTAGTATAAATGATGTTTCTGCAGTTCAAACTTGCTATTAAATGAATGAGAATTGGAAGAGACTCAACAAAAGTACAAAAGTTATTAAAATATTGTTATTGTATGTCTACCAACCCTAAGTTAATTGTTTGCACAATTGAGGAAACTACTGAGCTAAAAATGCAAAGTACTCATAATAGAAAAAAAAGTGTTCAACAATGTAAAACATTGATATAAGAAAAAGCGATGGCTGAAGGTAAAAATTATTGACAGGTAGGAGAGAGCACTCCTAGGTTGGGCTGCCATACTACTCCTGAATTTTCACAGAATTAAACATATTTATAAGCATATAGTTAAGATTTGGCTTTTGACCATCTTCTATGGAGTGAATTATATACCAGATGGTATGAATGATACAAACGAGATAAAATCACAATGGAACTCTTAATTTTAAAGAACTTACAATTCATTTTGCAGATTGTTTGTATAAATATTATAAAGCATCTATAAATCTTACCACTTATCTCACTCATGCATATTTATTTTATTTTAAAATCTCTTTTTCCATGATTTCCTGAGCTTGTTTGTTGATGTGTGACATTTAACACAGAATCAAAATTGTTGGACAACTGTGAAGAACCCATATTTGTAGCTATCTAAATTATTGTAAGTTTTCCCCTCTGAAGTTTTAATATTCTAATTATAATATATTCTCATGTGCCAAAATTTCTTGCTGCAGGATATAAAATTATAAAACATTATAGAATAAGAGTTTATCAAACACTTTCATATAAGCATCCTCACTGGTTTATTATATTATTTTTCTTCCACAGTATATAGGGTAATTGTTATGGCACATGAGATTTAGTAAGTATTAAAAAATATTAATTCCATAAGAATAGAGAGACTAGAATCTTATGAAAGGCTCAGTTAAAGCCACAGAAGGCAGAAAAAAGTGGAAAATAAAAAAGTAACAAACAACAAAGGCAATGTGCAGAAAACAGTAGTAAATATGTTAGCTATTAATCAAACTCTTATCAATAATTATTTTAAACATCTATTATTTAAAGACATCAATTAGAAGACAGAGTTTGTCAGAGTGAATCAATAAACAAGACCAAAATAAGTGCCCTCTACAAAAAAGCTCATTTTAAATATAGTGACATATATCTATTAAAATTAAAGGAATTAAGAAAAATATACCATGCTGACATTTCTCAAAAGAAAACAGGAGTAACTAAATTAATTTCAGAAAGAGCCAACTTCTGAGCAAGAAATATTATGAGGAATAAAGAAAGGCATTTCATAATAATAAAGGGGTAATTCTCCCAGAAGACACTATACTCCTATATTTATATGCACCTAACAACCAAGTGTTACAATGCATAGAGCTAAAACTGATTGGTCTGCAAGTGGAAATAAATCAATCCACCATAATAGTTGGTGAGTTTAAATTCCTTTATCAGTAATGGGCAGATCCAGCAGGCAGAAAATCAGTAAGAACAAAGTTGAACTCAATAGCACCATCCACCAACTGGATCTAATTGATATCTATGGAATGCTTCATTCAAAAACAGGAGAATATGCACTCTCCTCAAACCCACATAAAACATTCACCAAGATAGACCACATGTTGGGCCATAAACCTTAACACATTTAAAAGGATTAAAATGGTACAATATATTCTCTCATACCAAAATGGAATTAAGCTAGAACTCAAATACAGAAAAATACCTGGAAAATTCCAAACACATGGAGATTAAGCAGCACATTTCTAATAACACATAGGCCAGAGAAGAAATCTCAAGACACATTTCAAAATGTTTTACTTTTTCAAAAATGAAAATACAACTTAAAATTTGTGAGATACAGTAAAAGCATTATTCAGAGTAAATTTTATAGCATTCAATTCCTTTGTTTAACAAAAGGGTTTAAAATTAATAATCTAATCTTCCACCTTAGGAAACTAGAAAAAGAAGAGCAAATTAAACCCAACGTAAACAGAGGAAATAAAATATTGAAAATTAGAGCAGATATCAACAAACTAAAAACTGGAAATCAATAGAGAAAATCAACAGAACCAAAGGCTGGTTCTTTGAAAATATCAATATAATTAATTAGCATCTGTCTAGGCTACCTCAATAAAAAAGAAAAAGGAAAAACACAATTTACTAATACCCAGTATGAACAGCAGAAAATATTTTACTGACCACTTGTATAATGAAAGAAAATCGTGTTGTAGAATCCAAGGAAAAATAAAACTTCTTAAATGGAATTCATTTTCTTAGTTTATTAAGAACAGTCATTGGTATACTAAGAAATTAGAAACTAAATATGACCCAGTAGGATAAATCAGGTTTCAAGTTTTAATAGTCTCTATTGTGCTTGCTAGTTCAGTTTGTTCATTAGATTCCACTGATGAGTGAGAGCATTTGGTATTTCTCTTTCTCTGCCTGGCTTCTTTCACTTAGCATAATGTTTACCAGGTCTATCCATACTATTGCAAAGGGTAAAATGTTCTTTTTGACGACTGAGTAGTATTCCATTGTGTAAATGTACCACAGCTTTTTCATCCACTCACCTACTGATGGGCACTTGGACTGCTTCCATATCTTGGCGATTGTACATAACACTGCAGTGAACATGGGGGTGCTTATGTTCTTTAGAATTGGTGTGTCAGGATTCTTAGTATATAATCCCAGCAGTGCTGGGTTGAAGGGCAGCTCCATTTTACTTTTTATGAGGTATCTCCATATTGCTTTCCACAGTAGCTACACCAGTCTGCATTCCTACCAGCAGTGCACTAGTGTTGCCTTTCTCCACAGCCTCACTAGCACTTGTTTGCTGATTTGTTGACAATGGCCATTCTGACAGGTGTGAGATGGTATCTCATTGTGGTTTTAATTTGCATTTCCATGTTACCTTTGAAATGAGAATGTCAGGTTTAGAGAAAACTCAGTTTGGAAAGGAAGGTTAATGAGGACATACTGCATTTGACCTTTCCCATCTATATATTTGTATCCATCATGTACCTATAGCGATGTCTTAGCTTCAGCGTTCTTTGTCAAGTAGAAATATACACTTACATGGATATGCGTTTTCCAATTCCAAGTTAACATACACTGACTAACTCTCGAGTCTGTTGCTACTTTATTCATTTATTTTCTTCATTAGAATCCACATATAAGTGAGATCATGTGGAAATTCGGAAGGCCTAGGCACGGCTACTTTCATAGCACCATCATTTACAATCGCCAAGATACGGAAGCCAAGTATCCATCAGCAGATGAGTGGATAAAACCACTATGGGACATTTACACAATGGAACACTACTTGGCTGTAAAAGAAGAAAGAAATCTTAACTTTTGTGACAGCATGGATGGACTTACAGGGTATAACAATATGTTAAGTGAAATAAGTAAGAGAAAGACAAGTGCCAACTTCTTTTCTGACAGTTGTCAGTCTGTTCTCTGTGTCCATGAGTCTGTCTCCACTTTGTTCCTTTACTTTGTTCATTAGATTCCACATACAGGTGAGATCAAGTTGTTTTTCTGTTCGTCTTTTCTAAAGGAAAGGCACCTTAAGAAAGGATCCAATATTTTTGTGTGTTTAAACTGAATCTTTTATTCATTTTGTATAGTTCTCCATATTTTTTAGAACTACCATTTTATGAGCACCTATATGCAAAATAAAATTGGAAGTTCCTTGAAAATCCAAATGACACTTTACCTTTGTGGGATAGTTCATGTGGCAGAATAATGTAGAGGGAATTCATTTTAAATACTTTTAACATACAATACTATCTTGGAAAATTTATATTTACAAAATTTGAAACCTCTATACATTTGGTATTTAGGTTTGACAATCAAATACATGCAAAACTTAGTATAAAAATTAAGTAAAATTCGTTGAATACAAATTTACAAAAGTATTGACTTTTTATCAGCTTAAACCATGATCTCTGAAAATAAGTGATTTCATTCTCGTTAGCGTTAGTGTTAATAATATTCATTATAAAAGACTGAAGAAAGCAAGAAAATACTTGTACTTTTGGAAAGAGATTACATTTTATTAAAAATTCCAAGTGTGTATTTAGAAGGATAGCGGCGGAGAAGGGAGAAGCGTGATCGCTATCCTCCGGCCCACTGGCGGGATATCTGGCCGATTTTCTGAGGAGCAGAGCGATCGCCCAGCTGTGTTAAGTGTGGGGGAAGATTGGAGGCCAGGACTGCGCATAAAACTGAAAGATCAGCCGGTAGGGAGACTGCTTCAGAGGGAAGGGGTCACTCGGGCCTCACGGGGAGCCGGGAAGTCTGCGGATCCAGTAGCAGCAGCAGCTTCCCGGTTTGCTCCAGGTTCCGTGGGAGGGAGCTGGATTGGGGTGTGTGAGTTGCCAAAGCAGACGCGAGCGTCTGTTGGAAGAGCCTTGGTCCCCAGCAGTCCGGAGGTCGGTGCTTACCTGGGGACTGATTTGCAGAGGCTGGTGTTCCCAGCAGGAAGAACTGGAGTCTGAATTGAAAGGCAAACCCAACTTTTGAGCTCCTAGATTGGGCGCGCACCCAGTGGAGCTAATCGGGGGCGGATGGAGTAGGTACCCGACTGGGCGCCCAGGCCTGCGGCTTGCAAGCTCCGATTCCAGAGACAAAAGCGAATGGCGAATGCAGGGGCGCGGAGCTCACATCTGGAGGGCCTGAGACACAACCCAGTCCTGCGGTGCTGAGTCCCTCCGTGCCGGAGAAACAGAGGAGTTACTGAGCCCCACTGACAGGAGAAACAGACCCCATAAACACTGACTCAGGGCGACCCAGAGGAGGTGCTACAAAACCCGGTAACTCGGCTGGAGGCGGGACAGAAGCTGAGAGTGCAGCCCAGGAAGACAGCAGGAGAAGTCAGATATCTTCCCAGCCTGACGCTGTTGAAGCCAGCCAACAAAAGTCTT
>PVJI01014389.1:0-44337 GCA_004026765.1 Micronycteris hirsuta
CCTATGTAAATTGCTAATGCCCCTGATAAAAACCCTGGCTGAACAAGCCAGGGGGCTTTTTCCTGGAAATGGGAGGAATCAGCCACATAGCCCTGGTCTTTCTTTCCCCGCGTGTCTCGGTATGAGGTTCATACACGCATTGGGTCACGGTCACCCACGGGTATCGGCAGGTCCGATCTACCCCGTGTCAGGCATTCTATATGGGTGATCATAATATGTGGTCTTTGTCTTTGTTTTCTTTCACTGAGAATGTTTTCCAAGCCCTGGCCAGTATGGCTTAGTTGGTTGGGCATAGTCTGGCAAACTGAACAGTCATGGGTTTGATTCCAGGTCAGGGCACATGTCTAGGTTGCGGGTTTGATGCCCAGTCAGATAAATATGAGAGGCAACCAGATGACTCATATTTCTCTCTTGCATCAATATTTCTCTTTCTTTCTCTCTTCCTTCCCCTCTATATAAATAAATACATACACACATAAATATTTTTTTTTAATACATACATGAGGATGTTTTACTCTGTCTCAGTTCCCTCCACTTCATAACTTACAGGGTTTTTTTTTTAATATATTTTATTGATTATGCCATTACAGTTGTCCCATTCCCCCCCTTTCTTCCCCTCCACTCCCATCCCCCCATTCCCCGCCCTTTAGTTTTTGTCCATAGGTCATACACATAAGTTCTTTGTCTTCCACATTTCCTATACTATTCTTAAACTCCCCATCTGTTTTCTACCTACCATTTATGCTACTTATTCTCTGCACCTTTTCCCCCTTTCTCCCCTACCACTCCCCTGTTGATATCCCTCCATGCCTTATATAATTCCCTTTAACATTTCATTAAATAAAGGCTGGCTGTTGATAAACTCCTTGAACTTGACCTTATCTGAGAAGCGCTTTATCTGCCCTTCCATTCTAAATGATAGCTTTGCTGGATAGAGTATTCTTGGATGTAGGTCCTTGCCTTTCATGACTTGGCATACTTCTCTCTGGCCCCTTCTTGCCTGCAAGGTCTCTTTTGAGAAATCAGCTGACAGTTTTATGGGAATTCCTTTGTAGGTAACTGTCTCCTTTTCTCTTGCTGCTTCTAAGATTCTCTCCTTATTTTTAATCTTGGGTAATGTCATTATGATGTGCCTTGGTGTATTCCTCTTTAGGTCCAACTTCTTTGGGACTCTCTGAGCTTCCTGGACTTCCTGAAAGTCTATTTCCTTCACCAGCTTGGGGAAGTTCTCCTTCATTATTTGTTCATTTAAGTTTTCAATCCCTTGGTCTTCCTTTTCTCCTTCTGGTACCCCTATGACTCAGATGTTGGGACGTTTAAAGATGTCCTGGAGGTTCCTAAGCCTCTCCTCAGTTTTTTGAATTCTTGTTTCTTCATTCTTTTCTGGTTGGATTTTTTTTCTTTCTGCTGGTCCACTCCGTTGATTTGAGTCCCCCAGTTTCCTTCTCATTTGTTCAAGTGATTGCAACAATCGTGACACTCTTTGTTTGAATCCTGTGAGCATCCTGATTACCAGTGCTTTGAACTGTGCATCTGATAGGTTGGCTATCTCTTCGTCACTTAGTTGTATTTTTTCTGGAGTTTTGATGTGTTCTTTCATTTGGGCCATTTTTTTTTTTCTCGGTGCACCTGTTACTTTAAGGGGTGGAGCCTTAGGTGTTCACCAGGGTGGGGTACCACACATCGTTGTGTTGTGACGTTGTCTGTGGGGCAGGGCCTGAGAGAACCATGGCGCCTGCTCTGTTCTCCGCACTTCCCCAGCTACCCATAAGCAAGTTGGAGCCCCCTGCGCTGGCATCGGGGTGAGTGGACGGGGCTGCACTGTTCCAAGTCCCTGTGGGTCTCCCCAACGAACTCTCCTGTGAGGCTGGGAGTTCCTCCCACTGCCTCCTCAGCCCCCACAGGTGTATTCAATTGGTAGTTTGAGGCTTTATTTCCCTGCGTTGGGGGACTGCGCAGTCTGCTCCGCTCCCCAGCTTTTCTTCCCGGTTTATCTGTGTGAGAATGAGGGACCGCCCAGTCCACCAGTCTCAGCCCTAGTTTCGCCAAGTGCGCCTGCTGCGTTCTGGCCAGGCGAGCTTGCCACGGGCCTCTCCGGGCAGCTGGAGCATTGCCGGTACCGCTCCACAAACCTCGTCTTGCCGAGTGCTCTCCACCTGGCTCCGCTCGGCTTACTGCTCTGGATGAATGTGTCTTCTTTAACTCCTTGGTTGTCGGACTTCCACTCAGTTCAGTTTTCTGTCAGATCTGGCTGTTTTTGTTTTTTTAATTTTTGTTTTTCCTCTTTTGGTTGTGCGAGGAGGCCTCGCACAGTGTGCCTACCTACACCTCCATCTTGGCCGGAAGTTCTCCATACATAGTTTTTTTATGTTTTCAAGGTATATCCATTTTCTACCATGTCTCAGCATATAGTTTTTACTGCCAAATAATATTCCATTGTTTGCATATATTTTATTTATATATTTATCACTTAATAACATTTGAGTTGCCTCAACTATAGCTATTAGGAGTGTCGCTTAATTTTGAACATAAATATCAATAGTTCAACTGGTTAAGTGTATATAAATTATATTACTTGTTTATTAATTGTTTATTCTTCCTAAGAAAGTCTGGAAGAATTTAAAAATCAAAGCTATTAAAATGCAATACCCAAGACTTCTGGCCAAGATGGAGGTATATGTAGATACACTCTGCCTCCTTGCACAACCAAAAGAAAGACAACAACAAATTTAAAAACAAAAAATAACCAGAACTGCCAGAAAAATCGAACTGTATGGAAGTCCGACAACCAAGGAATTAAAGAAGAAACACTCAACCAGACCTGTAGGAGGGGTGGAGATGGGCAGCTGACATGGAGAGGACTTGCAGCAAGATGGCAGCAGGAGGACTGGGGCAGGGGAGGCAGTGGCTGGCGGACTAGATGGTCCTACATCTTTGTGTAGATAAATGGGGAGGAACAACTGGGGAGTGACACAGACTGCGCAACCCAGGGTTCCAGCCTGGGGAAATAAAGTCTCAAAACCTCTGGCTGTAAAAACCTGTGGGGTTGTAGTGGCGGGTGAAAATACCAGCCTCACTGGAGAGTCTGTTGGAGAGACCCAGGGGGTACCCCACCCAGGAATCAGCACCAGAAGGGCCCAATTTGTTTGTGGGTAACTGGGGAAGTGACTGAAAGCCTGCCAAGAGTTCAGCAAGCAGATTTTTCCCTCATAGACCCTTCCCCCACATACAGCACCACAACACAGAGAGTGGGTTGCCTCGCCCTGGAGAATACCTAAGGCTCCGCCACTAATATCTAAGGCTCACCACTTACTATATAACAAGAATGCCGAAACAAAGAAATACAGTCCAAATGAAAGAACAGACAAAGCACCAAAAATAGAACTAAGCAACGAGGAGAGAGCCAGCCTATCAGATGCAAAGTTCAAAACAATGGTAATTACAGGATGCTCACAGAAATGGCTGAGTATGGTCACAATATAGAGGAAAAGTGAAGGCTATGCAAAGTGAAATAAATGAAAATGTACAAGGAACCAACAGTGAAGGGAAGGAAACCTGGACTCAAATCAATGATTTGGAACAGAAGGGAGAAATAAACATTCAACCAGAACAGAATGAAGAAATAAGAATTCAAAGAAAAAAAAAATGAGGAAAGGCTTAGGAACCTCTGGGAGAACTTTAAACGTTCCAACATCCAAATCATAGTGGTGCCAGAAGGAGAAGAGCAAGAGCAAGAAATGGAAAACTTATTTGAAAAAATAATGAAGGAGAACTTGCCCAATCTGATGAAGGAAATAGACTTCCAGGAAGTCCAGGAAGCCCAGAAAGTCCCAAAGAAGTGAGACTCAAGGAAGCATACACCAAGGCACATCATAATTACATTACCCAAGACCAAACATAAGGACAGAATCTTAAAAGCAGCAAGAGAAAAGGAGACAGTTACCTACAAAGGAGTTTCCATAAGACTATCAGCTGATTTCTCAAAAGAAACCTTGCAGGCAAGAAGGAGCTGGAAAGAAGTATTCAAAGTCTTGAAAGGCAAGCACCATTATCCTATCCATTAAAGCTATTATTTAGAATGGAAGGGCAGATAAAGTGCTTCCCAGATAAGGTTAAGTTAAAGTTCATCATCACCAAGTACTTATTACATGAAATGTAAAGGGACTTATCTAAGAAAAAGATGATGATCAAAACTATTAATAGTAAAATCACAACTCACAACTATCAACAGCTGAACTGAAAAACAAAAATCACAAAGAAACAAAGCAAACAACTAGAACAGGAACAGAATCACAAAAATAGAGATATCATATGAAGGGTTATCAGCGGGGAGTATGTGGGGAGAGAATGGGGGGAAAGTTACAGAAAATAAGAAGCATAAATGGTGGGTACAAAATAGACAGGGGGGAGGTTAAGAACAGCATGGGAAATGGAGAAACCAAAAAACTTATATGTACGACCCATGGACATGAACTAAGGTGGGCATTAACTAAGGTGGGGGAATGCTGATGGGAGGGGGAGTGCAGGGTGGAGGGGATTAAAGGGGAGAAAAAAATGGGACAATTGTAATATCATAATCAATAAGAAACCAAAAAATCCCTACACCATACCCATTAAAAAAATAACCAGAAAGTGAATATTGGCAAATGATATGAAGAAACTGGAACCCTGTGCACTGTTGGTGGGAATGTAAAAGGGTGTAGCCACTATGGAAAACAGCAAAGCTGTTCTTCAGAAAATTAAAAAATAGAATTACCATATGATCCAGGAATTCAACTTCTGGGTATACACCTAAAAGAAGTCAAAGTAGAAACTCAAACAAATATTTACACCCATGTTCACAGCAGTATTATTCCAAATAGCCAAAGGTAGAAGCCACTTAAATATCCTTCAACAGACAAATAAAACGGGGCATATACACATAAACTGGAATATTACTCAGCCTTAGAAAGAAATTTCCAACATATTTATAACAGGGATGAACCTTGAGGGAATTACACTAAGTACAATAAAGCAGTCATGAAATGAAAAATACTGTATAATTCCATTTATATGAGGTACTAGACAAGTCAAATTCAGAGACAGAAAGTAGAATAGTGGTTGCCAGGGACTGGAGGCAGGAGGAGAGGGGGATGAGGAGTTAGTAGTACTTAATGCATAGAGTTTCAGTTTTATAAAATAAGAAGAATTCTGAAGACTGGTTGTACAATGGGAATACACTTTAGCCTATTGTGCTGTACGTTTAAAATGATTAACATAAGTTTTATATGTACTTCACAATTAAAAAAACAACTTTATTCAATATATCATAAATGTTCAAGAATTTAGGCTTTAAAGTCAGATCTGAGATTCATTACTGGCCCAACTCAACAGCCACATGATCTTAAGCAAGTAACACAAATAGAAACACAATGCCTACCTTACATAGTTGGTTGATGCTTAAATAAATTTCTGAACACAAATCACAAGTACAATACTTGACACACAATTCTTCAGTAAGGAGCAGCAATGAAAACTACTACCTCTCATTATTACTGGACAACACTAACTTTTAAAAAATGACCCTTTTCTTACTGTAGCATAATCATTTTAGAGAATTTGACCAACGTATTAAAAAATTTAAAAAGCAGTCACAATTTCACTACCATGAGATAATCACTGTTCACATTCAGTTAATAACTTTTTCAATTCTTCATATATAAGTGTTGTATGTAAATGTGTATATGTGTACAAAGAGATACAAAACTGGATTATCCTATATATAACTTTATATCTGAAAGATTCACTTATTTATATTGTTCAAATATATTATGAATGTTTCCCTGAGTCACTCAATATTTTTAAAAAATCAGACTTTTAATGGCTAAGTAATTGATTTGGCTATTCCTCTACTGCTTGGTATTAAGGTACTTTCTAAATCTCTCTTGCACTAATCTTTCCCACTTATCCTTAGCACAAATTCCCTAACAAATTATTCAATATTTAATATATTTTAATGTTTAAAATTAAGTAATGCAGGCATAAAATATTTAGAATTATGGTGGTAGCCATTAGAACAGAAAACAAAATTGTGTTCTAGAAACAAAACAACAAAAATAATAAAACAAAAACCAAGCAAAAATCGTGGAAGGTCGTCGCTTCTGAAAAATGAGATGGCAATAAGACTTTCACTTCTCACATAGAATCAATCAGTAAAACATGAGTAAATTTATAAAATGTACTATATTTGCATGTACTGCTTGAATATTTAATATTTATGAATGCCCTTTTAACATTTATACCCTTTCACCCAGCAATAATTGAGAATGATGATTCAGCTACAAGCACGTTCAAAGCAGTGGTTAGTTAGTATAACTATGATGGCTAATATCAAAAAGACATAATAACAAGTATTGTGTTTAATGTGGAGAAATTAGAATCCTCACACCCTGCTGATAAGAATGTTAAGTGGTGCAGCCATTTTGGAAATCAGTTTGACAGGTTCTTAAAATGTTAAAAGTTATATGACCCAGCAATTCTACTCCTAGGTAGATACCCCCAAAACTCAAAATATATAGCCACACAAAACTTGTACATGAATAATAATAATTACACTACACAACCATTACAATGGCTAGCATCAAAAAAATATGGCAAGGATGTGGGGTAATTAGAATCCTTGTGCTTTGCTGGCAATGTAAAATGACACAGTCACTATGAAAAAGGTGGGCAGTTCCTTAAAAAGTTAAAAATAGAATTACCATATAATCTAGCAATTCCATTTCTGGATATATACCCCCAAAAACTAAAAGCAGGATCTAAATAGATATTTGTACATCCATGTTCACAGCAGCACTATTCATACTAGCCAAAAGCAACCCAAATATCCATCAATGGATAGACGGATAAACAAAATGTGGTATATACATACAATGGAATATTAATCAGCCTTAAAAAGGAAGGAAATCCTGACACATACTATGTAACATGGATGAACTCTGAAGACAAATGCTAAGTGAAACAAACCAGTCCCCAAAGGGCAAATATTGTATGATTCCCCTTATATAAGGTACGAAAAATAGGCAAATTCTTAGGGACACAAAGTAGAACAGAGGTTACTTGGGGCTAGTGGTAGGGGGAATGGGAGTTTATTGTGCATTAGGTACAGTTTCTGTTTGAGATGATGATGAACTCTGGAAATGGATAGTGGTGACAGTTGAACAATATTGTGAGTGTACTTTATTTTCACTGAATTATACAGACTAAAATGGTAAATTTTATATTATATAATTTTACCACATTAAAAAGATAATAACGAAAAACCTGTATATAAATTTTTACAGCAGTTTAATTCATAAGAGCCAAAACGTAGAAACAATCCAAATGTCTATCACCTCTGATGAATGGAGAAATAAAATGTGATATATTCATACAGTAGAATATCACTCAGTAATAAAAAGAATCACGTGTTGATGCATGAGATACATGGATAAACCTTAAAAACATGATACGAAGTAAAAGAAACCAGACACAAAGACCATATATTGTATGATTCCATTCACATGAAATGTCCAAAATAGGCAAATGCATAGACAAAAAAGCAGATCAGTAGTTGCCAGAGATCTGGGGTGAGAGAGGGGGTGAGGGTGACTGTTAATGGGTATGGAATTTCTTTTTTGGAATAATGAAATATTCTAATCTTAAATAATGATTACAACTGCCCATCTCTGTAAAAATCCACTAAATCCACCAAACTATACACTTCATTTTTTTTTTAAGTTTTACTTGACCTGGCCCACAACACCGGCATGTGCCTCGATTGGAAACCAAACCCGTGATCCTTTGGTTCTCAGGCTGGCACTCAATCCACGTCTCTTTAGTTCCTCAAATTGATTAGCAGTACATGTTAACAACTATTGTGAAAAAGAAGAGCCTCCTAAACAGCTGCCATGGCAGCTTAATAGCAAAAGCACCAAGGAATGAAGCATCCAGGGCTCCAGCATGGGGAAACAAAGCCTCAAACGTCTGACTGAAAACACCTGTGGGGGTTGAAGTGACAGCAGGAACTCCCAGCCTCACAGGAGAGTTCGTTGGAGAGACCCACAGGGTCCCAGAACGTACGCAAGCCCACCCACCCAGGAATCAGCACCAGAAAGGCCCAATTTGATTGTGGGTAGTGGGGGAAGTGACTGAAAACCGGCAGAGAGCAAAGCAAGCGGCATTGTTCCCTCTCAGACCCCTTCCCCACATACAGTGTCACAATGCAGCGACGTGTTGCTCTGCCCTGGTGAACACCTAAGGCCCCGCCCCTTACTATGTAACAGGTGTACCAAGACAAAACAAAAATGCCCCAAATGAAAGAACAGATCAAAGCTCCAGGAAAAGTAGAACTAAGCAACAAAGAGATAGCCAAACCATCAAACGCACAGTTCAAAACACTGGTTATCAGGATGGTCTAGGAACTCACTGGGTATTTCAACAGCATAAATAAGACCCAGGCAGCAATGAAGGTCGCATTACGTAAAATAAAGAAAAATCAACAGGGAACCAACAGTAACAGGAAGGAAACCAGGACTCCAATCAACAGTTTGGAGCAGAAGAAGAAACATTCAACCAGAACCGAATGAAGAAATAAGAATTCAAAAAAATGAGGAAAAGCTTAGGAACCTCCAGGACATCTTTAAACATTCCGATATCTGAATTATAGGAGTACCAGAAGGAGAAGAGGAAGACCAAGGGATTGAAAACTTACCTGAAAAAATAATGAAGGAGAGCTTCCCCAACCTGATGAAGGAAATAGACTTTCAGGAAGTCCAAGAAGCTCAGAGTCCTGAAGAAGTGGGACCCAAGGAGGAACACACCAAGGCACATCATAATTACATTACCCAAGATCAAAAATAAGGACAGAATCTTAAAAGCAGCAAGAGAAAAGGAGACAGTTACCTACAAAGGAGTTTCTATAAGACTATCAGCTGATTTCTCAAAAGAAACCTTGCAGGCAAGAAGGAGCTGGAAAGAAGTATCTGGAGTCATGAAAGACAAGGACCTACGTCCAAGAATACTCTATCCAGCAAAGCTATCACTTATAATAGAAGGGCAGATAAAGTGCTTCCCAGATAAGGACAAGTTAAAGGAGTTCATCATCACCCAGCCCTTATTACATGAAATGTTAAAGGGACTTATCTAAGAGAAAGAAAATAAAAAATATGAACAGTAAAATGACAACAAACTCACAGGTATTAACAACCAAACTTAAAAAACAAAACAAAACAAAACAACTGGAAAAGGAACAGAATCACAGAAATGGAGATCACATGGAGGATTATCAGTAGGGGAATGGGTGGGGCAGTGGGAGGGGGAGTGAGGGGGAAAAGGTATAGAGAATAAGTAGCATAAACGGTAGGTAGAAAATAGACAGGGGGAAGTTAAGAATAGTATAGGCAATGTAGAAGCCAAAGAACTTATATGTACGATCCATGGACATAAACTAAAGGGGGGGAACGTAGGTGGGAGGGGGTATGCAGGGTGGAGGGGAATAAAGGGGGAAAATGGGACAACTGTAAAAGTATAATCAATAAAATATTTTTAAAAATATTTTATATTAAGAAAAAAGAACCCAATTGCCAAATTTTTAAAAATTGATTTTGTGTCTTAAAATGTCAGAATCTAAGATATATTATTGTTTGATTCAAATTAAAATACAAAAACTGAATTATTGGGTAAATCAATAAAAGCTCAAAGGCTCCTATCTAAACATCTTAAACATGTCATTTCTACTGCATAGGATATTGTTCAAACCTGAGTCTGCTAGCAGTATTAAACAGAGCCAAGTGATATAACGGACTCTGAAATCTTCACTTAAAGTATTTCTAGTATTCAAAAATGTAAAGAACAGTATAGCCTGTAATTATTCTCTTTTTCTCAAATATTTCCACATGTGCTTATTCAAAAGTTCTTATATATAACCTATTTCAAGAAGTCATTTGTCTCTTTCCCTTTACAGTTCAACTCCCTAACTACAGTGATCTCCACTCATCTCCACTTACTCTCTCCTCATTAACTGAAACTCTCTATTGCTCCACTAAAAAGGCTCAGGGAAGTCATTAGTCATCTTTTCCAGTGCTCGTTCTCCTTACACACTCTCCAAAATTAGCCTCTCCTTAGAACTCCTTCAGTTTCCAGCAATTCTCCTATCTCTCTCTCTAACCCGTGCTCTGAATTCTTTCCTTCCCTGACAAAAGTATTCTTTCATTCAAAACATTCAACAAATATGTACTGAGCACCTACTACATGCTAGCCACTGTGTGAGTCACTAGAGTTCTGGCAGTGAAGAAAAAGCCCATACTCTTGCCCTGATCGATGGGGCTCAGTTGGTTGGGCGTCATTCCACAAAACAAAAGGTTGCCAGTCTGGTCTCCAGTTGGGGCAACGGATTGATGTTTCTCTCTCACATCAATGTTTCTCTCCTTCTCCTTCTCCCTCCCTTCCCCTCTAAAAGTAAATAAATAAATAGTCTTAAAAAATAAATACATGCCCTTACATAGTTTACATTCTAACTGACTATTTCAAGGTTTTAGCCCAAGTCTTATTATCTAAAACCCACTGAACAGAGGTGAGAGCAGCTCTTTCTGAGGTGTAGTCTATTCTTATCTGTTTAGAATGCATATACCACTGTAAGCACAGATGAACTGTGACAGGCCAGTGTGCCCATGTACATACTATACTCAGGCACAAACTTCTGATCAATTATTTAAAACTCAAAAAGGATCAGTTACCTAGTTGTAAGCACCAGCAAATTGTGTAAAAGTAAGAGTGCCAAGTTGCACATGCTGAGTTGTGGTTTCATGACTTACTTTGTGCCACTACATTTCTGATTATTTCTTAATGCCCAGGTCATGAGACAACAGCGCTAAACCTTTGTCTGAACCTATTTTGTTACTATTGTTAGCACACTGGTTACCAATCACTATCACAACTTTGTTACAGATTAACTTACACAGTACAGATGGATGGAGTTCAATGACTATAATATGTACTGTGTAACTTATTTTTTAATACCAATCTCAAACTATCAAGACTTCCTAACAACAACAATATGATGGCAATTCAAAAATGACCATGACCATGTGAGAGTACACTTCATCATTGTGAAATCTTGTAGTTATCTAGACATTTGTCAGAACCAGACATTCCTGTTAGAGCGTTTTAACAAGTTGTATATTTGAATGCCAACACACAAATACACACACACGCGCGCGCACGCACACACACACACACACATATCCTATTCACCAGCTTTTAAAAAATCAGTGAAACTCTGTTTCAGGATCAAGTTCACAAAAGCCACTCTGGGAAAGTCCCTTTTCAAATAATGTAATCCTTTCCAGGATTTGTGTTTAACCAGGTGCCAAGTAGAGAAGGTGCTAAACCTAGTCCTTTTGGCTTGACAAGTCAAACAAACATGATAACTACAATATTTAAGCACTGCAATTGGCAAAGGAGATAGAGATGACAAAATGTTGTTCTGTAAACTACTAAAATTAACTACAAATAGGACAGATGCTATAAATCTTCATAGACCTATTTTTGATCCATAATCCATGCAGCTCAAATTGCACCAATGGTGCCCCTTCCTCTGCTAAGAAAAAACTTAGCTTGCTTTACTGTATGTGTAATGTTGCAATGCACTCACTGTAAGACTTGGCTAATAAAATAGAGGAATATCTTCTCTACTAAGGAGAAGTTATCTTTAGAGAGTGCTCTAAATCTTTTCCTCTTTCATGCTTCCTCAAAATAAAGTTCCTAAAACACTGCTCTTTTCTATACACATGAGGTGACTTTTCAGCATTTTTAATGCACAAAGAAATACATCAGGGTTCCCTCCCCCAATCAAAGCAGTAGTTTATTTGGAAACTGAAAATAGATTGTATCCTTTGCCTACCAGAAAGAATAGAATGAAAACAGCACAAGTCAACACAAAACAGTACACTGTTTCTATTACAAATTTCCACTTTATCCAAAATATGAGGAAATACCACCAATATTCCTTTTCTTAAAAACATCATTTTGGTAAATAAAGGAACAACTATTGCAAATGAAGTGACAACACTTGGCAACATTTGGACAATTCTTTCCAAGATACTTTACCAGTGGAGATCATAACCTGGCAAAGGAGGAGATGACAGATTTTTTTTTAAACTTGGATTCCAACCATCAATGACAATTTATTTGGTAAAAGAGGTTCTCATTTATTTTCACAGCGATAATTAAATCTAAATGGAATCTACAAAATAAAGCTCAAGAATTTGTGGTATTCAATCATATACCTAATATGAGATGAATACATCTTCCTATGTGTCACTTTTATGCTTTAAAACAAAGGTTAGAAACTTTTTAAAGGGGAAAATAGCCATTAAGGAAGTTACTTTAAAAACAAGCTTCTTATTTCTCCAGTATCACTGAATAAAAACAACAAAAACTTACTGACTTTCAGCCAAGATGGAGGTGTAGGTAGATACACTTTGCCTCCTCACACAGCCAAAATGACAACAACAAATTTAAAAACAAAAAAACAACCAGACCTGTCAGAAAATTGAGCTGTATGGAAATCAGATAAACAAGGAGATAAAAAAGAAACATTCACCCAGACTGGTGGGAGGGGTGGAGATGGGCAGCTGGGGCAGAGAGAACTGGCCATAATGCAGCGGCATGGGTTACCCCACCCTGGCGAATAACTAAGACTCCATCCCTTACGACATAACAGGCAAGCTGAGACAAAGCAATATGGCCAAAATGAAAGAACAGATCAAAACTCCAAAAAAAGAACTAAGCAATGAAGAGATAGCCAACCTATCAGATGCAGAGTTCAAAACACTGGAAATCAGGATGCTTACAGAAATGGTTGAGTATGGTCACAAAATAGAGGAAAAAGTGAAGGCTATGAAAAGTGAAATAAAGGAAAATATACAAGGAACCAACAGTGAAGGGAAGGAAACCCGGACTTAAATCAATGACTTGGAGCAGAAGGGAGAAATAAACATTCAACCAGAACAGAATGAAAAAGTAAGAATTCAAAAAAATGAGGAGAGGCTGAGGAACCTCTGGGACAATTTTAAACGTTCTAACATCTGATTCATAGGGTTACCAGAAGGCGAAGAAGAGGAGCAAGAAATGGAAAACTTTTTTGAAAAAGTAATGAAGGAGAACTTGCCCAATCTGACGAAGGAAATAGACTTCCAGGAAGTCCAGGAAGCTCAGAGAGTCCCAAAGAAGTGAGACCGAAGGAAGCATACACCAAGGCACATCATAATTACATCACCCAAGATGAAAGAGAAGGAGAGAATCTTAAAAGCTGCAGGAGAAAAGGAGACCGTTACCTACAAAGGAGTTCCCATAAGACTATCAGCTGATTTCTCAAAAGAAGCCTTGCAGGCAAGAAGGGGCTGGAAAGAAGTATTCAAAGTCATGAAAGGCAAGGACTTATATCCAAGATCACCCTATCCAGCAAAGCTATCATTTAGAATGGAAGGGCTGATAAGGTGCTTCCCAGATAAGGTCAAGTTAAAGGAGTTGATCATCACCAAGTCCTTATTGTATGAAATGTTAAAGGGATTTATCTAAGAAAAAGAAGATCAAAACTATGAATAGTAAAATGACAACAAACTCACAACTGTCAACAACAAAACCTAAAAACAAAACAAAGACAAAAACTAAGCAAACAACTAGAACAGGAACAGAATCACAGAAAGAGATGACATGAAGGGTTATCAGCGGGGAGGGGTAGAAGGTGGAATGGGGGATATGGTATGGGGAATAGAAGCATAATTGGTAGGTGCAAAACAGACAGGGAGAGGTTAAGAATAGTACGGGAAATGGAGAAGCCAAGAACTTATATGTATGACCTATGGACATGAACTAAGGTGGGGGAATGCTGGAGGGAGGGGAGTACAGGGTGGAAGGGAATAAAGGGGAGAAAAAAAATGGGACAACTATAATAGCACAATCAATAAAATATAGTTAAAAAATTACTGAGCTGCCCTGGCTGGTGTGGTCAGTGGGATGAGCATGGGCCTGTGAACCAAGAGGCTGCCAGTTCAATTCCTGGTCAGGGCACATGCTGGGGTTGCAGGCCGGGACCCTGGTGGGGGCCATGCAAGAGGCAGCCGCACACTGATGTTTCTCTCCCTCTCTTTCTCCCTCCCTTCTCCTCTCTTTAGAAGTAAAATCTTTTAAAAAAAGTTACTGAACTGATTAAGTTATTAACAATATGTAATTGCTTATGTGTTCTAATTAAATTTTACTACTGTGCTCTCAGTTATAAATAAGTAAATCAAAATAAATATAATTCTATACTTGTATATGATAGATACAAATAGCATAATATATTATTTGTTGTATGCTTACATATAGGGTATTTAATATACAATGTATCATATATTTGGTTAAATAATAACATATATTAGATACATATATTATCTAGATGCTATATGTAACCATAAAATATCTTATGGTAAAATAACTAATCTATTTAAGTGATTTTGGCAAGATATATGTGAATACATTATAAAAACTGAAGAGGTAGAAAGCTATAGTAGATAACATTCTGTATCACACTCCACCATATCAATCATGAAGGGTTTGTCATCTGACCACGCTAAGCCTGTCCTCTCACCTCTAACAGGACAACAATAATAATTCATAAATTCCCTTTCTTGTAGAACTGTTATAAGGGCCAAATGAGATGGTATATATAAGCATTATGTAGAAGATGAAGTTCTATGCAAATATATAGCATTTCCTTATATCTTTTTGCTGAAATTATTAAATACCACCACAGCAATCAGTTTTTTAAATTATATTTTATTGATTATGCTATTACAGTTGTCCTCATTTTCCCCCTCTGCCCCTCAGCAATCAGTTTTATGTAACAACTGTTTTTAAGAAAAGCACACACTATAGCATCCCCACCCAGCTATGAAATGCTATGTCAGCTTAAGGACAAGAAAAAAATTTCTTTAACCTTCATGAGAAAAAGAAAAACTTGAAACAAATGATTTATTAGTCAATATTTTCTCAGCTCTGGACAAAAAGTTAGAGTCTTAAAAACAAATATATATTAAATATCAGGAAATACCTTTTCTTTTCATTGGCTTTTAACTTACTGCTCTTGCATTTCCACAAGAAACAATTGGTTCTTATAAGCCTAACATAAGGGAATGATTTGCTTCCCATCTATGATTCTCAGTATCTAAATAAATCACTTTAAACTGCTCCATTTTAAAACTGTATAATCCTATTCTCCTCTACTAGAGAATATAATTTCCAAAACACCAATATTTAGATATCTTTAGAAAATAGTCATATATTATTCTTTGGGCTAAAACAATGAAAAAAATTGAAGTGCCCAAGCAAGGCAAAGCAATACACAATTCTGGCTTTAAATCTGTTTCAATTTTTTTCCAAAACACTAATTAGCAGCTTGAATATACCTAGTACTTAGGTACTGTTTTTTGAAGGAAGTATGAATGAATGCTTTGCTAAACTTTATTTTGCTTTTTGATAGATGGGGGGCGGGGGGCAGCAGTACTGTCTTGGGTTTATACCAAGTAGAATCCACATTTCTGCATAAGCAGCAGAAATGATTTGCCAAGTATAATTTATCAATTCTGTTCAGAAGACACCTTACTCATAATTTGGTTGTGCACTGCAGTACACTTAACTGGGTATTCCAGAATTACCTGAATTGCGCAATAAGACAGGGAAAGCACCTGTACTCCATGCTGTAAGTACAAATAAATGTCATTAAATTATAGAAGTGAATTACTATTTAGGAATTACCTCTAAAAATAATAAAACCTGAATTACAGTAAAAACTTTAATGTAAATGGTATAAATAAGTCTTCTTAATTTCTAATCTTTGCCCTCTGCTCATAGTCTACAAAATCATTTGGCACTTAAAAGTCCCTATTTCAGGACAATAAGATTCATTTTCTCTTCATTTTTTGTAAGGTAATATTTAGTCTCCCCAGGATCCCAAGCTGTCAATATTCTTGGGAACAGGTTCCATCCTCTCTCATATTAAATGCATTTATTTGTTTATATCATATCTGAAACTGCAATTACCTACTCCTCAGGTGACATTTTAAATCTCTCCTATTTCAATACTTATGAAATGGGAAGCACTGACAATACTATTCACAGAGTGCACAAAACTTTGAAAAAGACCCTATTATTCTCAAAACAATTCTATTCACATCTTAAATTAACAAGAGGCTTCTTTACAGAACTGATGAGTGTAGCAAAAAGTTAAAATGACTTTAAAGTCAATGTTGTACACAAAATTTAAACTAAGAAAAACAAACTTTGAATACAAACAGTTATTAAGTGATTAATGTCTATACCAAAAAAAAGTTTTTTTAATGATGATTTAATCTTCAGGAATTATTTCAAGAAGAAAGCCTCAGGAAATGAGACCTAATGTTCAAATCCAAGGCTGGTTTCTTCCATACCAAGAAGAACAATTACCAATATTTGCACTGTAATTAATAATTTAACATGTCTTTGACTAAAAAACCTATAGCTTATATTAATTAAACTGAGATCATTTCACACTAACTATACACAGTTTTATAAGGATATCTCCATGTAACCATATGGCTGCAGTTTCAGAAAGTTTGAGAGCTGCGGCAGTTTCTGATAACCTTGGCTTTCCATAAAAAGTGAACACTATACCAGCAATTATACAGCTCACAAAAACGCAGGAGTCTGAAAATTTATACGAGATCACAGCTTGATAAGTTATTGCACACCATTTTACAAAAGTCTATCCATTCATGCATACACTCAGACAATAAACATTTACTGAGCCACCTGCTAGCAGCCACTGCCCTTGAGGAGTTCCTTATCTAAAGAGTAATCAATGCTAAACCATGTAATCCAATAAATTATAGTATAATATGTTAAGTGATACAATATAACACACATATATCCCTCTGATGAACCCATCTGAAATACACATCATTTAGAACCTTGCTAAGCAGATTTTGTGGTCCATGAACCAGCAAAACTGCCAATACCCACGAGCTATTTCTTCAGTCAGAAATACAGAATCTCAGGTCCCAAGCAAATCTACTAAATCAGAATCTGCATTTTAACAAGATCCCCAGGTAAACCCAATGTATATTTAAATTCTGAGAAGCACTGATCTACAACATGACTGGAAACCAGTATACAAATAAAAGTGACATCTTATACTTTTTTTTCTTTTTTTAATTACTTTATTGTTGTTCAATTACAGTTATTTGCATCCTCTCCACTCCCCTCCCCCCTCCCCCCAACATCTTATACTTTTAAGATCTTCACAAATATATACACAATTTCAACAAATTTAGCTACCTAGGTTCACAGATTAGGAACAAACTGGGAGATACCACTAACAACAAAGAAAGAAAATAGGAAAAACTAATAAGCATTCTCAAAATGGGATCCCTGAATGGGATCATTTAAAATAGCAACAATCTACCCTATCTGGTCTCAGGGGTCTCACTTTATTACAGAAGTGTAGCAGTAACTGATTTTCTTCAATGTTATTCTTCTAACTAAGTCACAAATTCCTTGAGAACAGAGATCTAGTTTTATTCTTATATACTTACATTTGTAAACTGGATGATCCTAAGTCATTAAGATGGGTTTAAATTGGGCAATGAGATAATATTACACATTTCAGAAAAATTTCCATCTGAAAAAGAATGTGACAGCATTTAAAAAAAAAAAAAAAAGAGTAAAACCTCCCTATTCTTTAACAACCCATTCACCAAGCACTCTAAATGCAGAGGCGTTACTGAACCATTGGCTCCAATTCCTAATGTCTCTTCTGGCACTACTCAGATTCACTTCTAGGGGACAGATGAGTGGAGTCAGTAGAGAAAAAGGAAAAAGATTAGAAGAGAATGGAGGGAAAGCAGAAATCACAGAACAACTCAGGGTTCCTCCACTTATGACAATAAAAAATAGAGGAAAAATAGAAAGCCACATCAAAGATACAGCAACCCTAGAAGAGACCAAATGGTACCTCTAACAACCATGCACTCCATGTTCCTTGCCCCTGTGAACCAGACGCATGCTCACACTTCTCTGAACAAAAACTCCTCAAAGATACCTTAACTCTAGAAACATTTCTCTCCTGGCCTTCAATCAGCTAGCTGATATTTACAACATAATAATTCATTCCTCCAAAACAGCAAGCTTCATGAAGTTCTAGTCATTACTCTGCAAACAAATCCATTTTCTTGTCTATGTCTTTGCTCATGCTATCACTGCATTCAGAGGCTTTTCCAATCTGTTAATCTGACCGAATTATCCCATGTTAGTCACTAGCCATGTGTGGCTATATAACATTTAAAATGTGGCTAAACCAAATTGAGCCCTGGCTGGTGTACCTCAGTGGATTGAGCACGAGCTGAGAACGAGACGGTCCCAGTTGGATTCCCGGTCGGGGCACATGCCTGCCTGGGTTGCGGGCCAGGTCCCCTGTGAGCGCCATGTGAGAGGCAACCATACATTGCTGTTTCTCTCCCTCTCTGTCTCCCTCCGTTCTCCTCTCTCTAAAAATAAATAAATAAAATCTTTAAAAAAAAATGTGGCTAAACCAAATTGAGATGTAGAGTAAATGTAAAATACACATTGGATTTTAAAGACTTGGTACAAAAACGATGTAAAATTATCTATTTTTTTTAACAATGATTGCATGTTAAAACAATATTTGGGTATGTTTGATTAAATAACATACAAAATTAAAATTAATTTCACCTGTTTCTTTATAGTTTTTAATAGGGCTAGTAGAAAAATTTAAATAACATATGTGGCTCACAGTGTGCTTTGTACTGGACAGCACTGATCCAAATCCTATTCATTCCTCAAGGCCTGATTCAAACACTTCTGTTTCCATGAAGCTTTCCCCCAGTGACTCCAAGTGGAAGTGGTTTCTGGCCCCTGACGTCTCATAACACTGTTATTCACCCTCCCAAAGAACTGGATGAGTTTTACCTTGTCACTGAGTATACCTGTCAGAGACCCCCAACTCTAAAATAAGCAAACTGAGGAAAGAAACTACATCTAGGTCATCATAAACTTTCCTCCTACAACTTGGAGTGTACGTGCACTAAGGTAACGCCAGATGTCAGCTAACTGAGAGCTGAATTTCTCAAGTACTGTATTACTTACCCCTTTCAACGATTTCCATTTCTGAAAGGGATAAAAGTCCATGTGTACAAATATCCTGTATTATTTTTACGCAGAATGACAGTGAGCTGTATGCACATATGATGAACGAAACCTGTAATTATCTAATACACGTGGCTAAACACATTTAGATTGACTGTAAAAATTCGACAAGCCTCTCAAGGTTCCATTTTTTTACAATGTCCCTAAAAATGCATTGTGAACATCAACTATTTCAAAAGTAGGAGCCTTTCCCAAAGATTAAAAACACCGGGTGACTAAAGTCTACCAAAAAACTACTGGAGAGGCTCCCTACAACCCCGAGTATAAATCAGGTAAGCACGCAAACGCTCGCGAGCAGCAAGAGGCACGGCCGACGTCGCATCCAAAGCTGTGAAGCTCGAGCTGAGAGAAAGTGGTAGGAAAAAAAGATGACTTGTGTGAAAACAGACGAATGGTGGAAACTGGCGGAGCTCGAAACGAGAAATAAAAGCTAAGATTAAAAAATATATACGTCAACTCTGACGGAGGGCTCCTCCCTGGGTGTGTGTCTCCACCTCTGACCCCGCAGGCAAAGGTCGCAAAGGTGATTTCAAGTGGTCTTTTCTTCAATTGGCATTCTAGCGCCTCGGGTCCACACCGCGAAACTTCCTCAGCAGCCCACTCTAACACCCAGGGCCAGGGGCTCCGGCCAAACCCGGCCCCGAACCCACCCTCTGCAGCACACTCTGGAAACCGACGGACGTGGCGGGGGACCGCACTAAGGCCCAGCACCTCAACCACCGTCACTCCTCTCCCTTCAAGTCCGGTCTTAGCCGCTCCGGCATTAGGATGCCCGAGGCGACCCGGCAGGCAGAGGGGGCGGGGCAGGGCGCGGGACTCGGTGGAGCACCGGCCTCGCCGTTCCACGCCGGCGCCGGCTGGTGCCTCAGAGACAGGCAGGGTGGGGAGAAGGGAGAATGGAGGGGCAGCGAGAATCAGCCAGGGGCTTTCACTCACCAGTGGTCGTCGCTTGACTGTGGCAGTGGTGGGACTTCTTCTCCTTCCGCCATTGCTGTTGACGTCCACGTCACTTTGCCGAAAAGTGGACCGGGCGCCGAGACACACTCTGAAACCCAATGTCGTAAAAGGCCCTCAGAAGCCTGGGAGAGAGACTCTGGAAAGGGAAAGAACGAGGGAGGAGGCAGGGGACGGGAGGAACACAACGTCACGACGTCCAGAGGGCCAAAGGCATCTTTGGGGGAGGAGACCTGGATGAGGCTGCTTCCCCCCCGAAACTACACGTCCCGGGATGCCGCGGGGCACGGCCGGGCGGAGGGGGCGGAGTGGGCGGAGTGGGCGGAGCTTGGTGGGGAAGGACGTCCCTGGAGGAAGTCCTTGTGAGCCTCGCTCCTTGGCGTCCAATTAGCGTCTTCATCCCTTTTTGGCGTGGTACTTAAAAAGTCGGTATTGAGAGTCCTAACTAGTGGACGGAGGTGGGGAGGTAGGAACTCCACTTGGAACGTGGAGATGGGAGGTAGGAACGTGCTACGTTTCAGTAATTTCCTTCTGTAAAAGCTGGGTTTGAGGAAAGTGGGGTGTAGAAAAATGACAGGCCCATCCTTATTTGTGTGGTGCGGTCAAAAGAGCAAATGGAGGCTACATACTTTATGTCTGAATACTTGAAAGTTGTTTTATAAAAGAAGTTAAACAGTAAAAAAAATATGTTCTACTTTCCCATCTTTATGACTATAGCTTCCTAACAGCCTGGAAGGTCAAGCCCAAATTTAGGATTCTAAAACTCTTTGAACTCCAAGCAGGGAGAGCTGCTCACGTTTCTTTTCTTCCCACCATACTTCCCCTTCATACAGATGGGCTCCTTGGCCTTCTCCACATCCAAGCTTGGTCACACCACCACCACCACTACCGCAACCGAAGCACCGGCTTTTAGTCCCCCTTTGACCGTTCCTGGGCCTGGGGTGGGCACAGGCTCAGAAGGATGGACTTAGGGAAATGCTTCCCCTGCCTCCCCACCCCGAAGTGATTTTGCAGGCCGTGGAACCAAGTAGAGCTCCGTGTAACAATATGAATAAATCTGAACATCTGAAGTATGATGTTAAATGAATTGCAGAACGATTGGTCATATGTCATTTATATTTGGTCTTAAAAACAGAAAAGACAATATATTGTTTATGAATAGATACATACGTCCTTTTTTTAAAATGCAGGGAAATGATATATACAAAAATCAGAATGACATTTCTCAAAAACAATCGCAGCCAGACGTTAGTTCAAGCAGTAAAGAGAGATTTTATTCAGAAACTGCTGGCAGTAGGGGAAAGAGCTGAGCTCCATTCTGATTTGTGCAGAGATGACTAGGGGTTTTAAAGGGAGATTGAGGAAGGGGGAGAGTGGGGGCTCATTAGTCAGAGAAATGAAAAATTACAAAGGGTTGGTCACTGTAATTGTGACTAGGCCAGCTGTGTCTGTTAGCTGGTAATATTTGAAGTTAGGATTCTATCCTCCCACAGAGACTGGGAGACAGAGGCCCTGTCCTTCCTGATGATTGCATTTCAAAGGAATGGACTTAGGTCCTTGGGAGAACAGTTCTAAGTTATGAGATATGGATTCACAATTGTAAGCCCTTTCCAGTAAACAGTCCAAGAAAGAGAGGTCAGGAGCCTATCATCAGGTGTTGCTGGCTGGAATAAACAGTAAATTCTCCTGGCAGCATTGAACTTTCTCAGTCAGGCATCTTAATGGAGAGCTGGGGTTCAGTGAGGGGCTGGGGTCATCCTAGGGACACAGGCTTATATTGCTAGAAACCATGCTAGAGTTTGGCCAAGTTTCTTAGCGCAGGGGTTTGGACAGAGTTTTGTTTTTTTTTTTTTATCAGCAAAAAGTTCTGTAGTTCTCAGAATTATATTTGGGGGAGGGGAGGAAATGGCTTCAGTTATATTTATAATATTTTGTTTCTCAAGAGCTGAGAAGTAGCTATGTGGGTGTTCAGTGTTCTTTAGAGTCTATACTTTGGTCTCTAAGATGTTTCATAATTTTAGAAAATATTTGATTAAAATCAGCACAAATCATAGTACAGCTATTTCATTTATAATCAAAAACATGTTCACTCTCTTTCCCAAAGAGGGATAATATAGAACCACATGTTATTGCACCTATTTCCAAGCCCAGGATCTGCATGCTGTTCAGTTTTTCCATGGGAAAAATTTCTATTAACATGGAATGAGGGTTTAGATCATAGCTATCAGGAAGAATAAAAGTCATGAATCTAGGTCAAATTACTGTCCTAATATTCAAAACGTCTGCTGGTTCCCTTTGTTGTGAGTGGCTTTTCAGAAGGTTCTCTAAATTTCAGAAGATTTTAAAAACTATTAGTGACATAGCAAGCAGTTTTTCATTGGTTAAGGTGATTCTAATCTCAGTTGCAATTCATTTTTAAAACTATTTTTATTTTATTTTATTTATTTTTTATCCTCACCTGAGGACATGCTTATTGAGTGTTTTAGAGAGAGGGGAAGGGAGGGAAAGAGGGAGGGAGAGGAATATTGACGTGAGAGAGAAACATAGATCAATTGCCGTGACCAGGGTCAGGGGCATATGCCCTGACTGGGAATTGAACCTGCAACCTTTCAGTTTACCAGACAACACTCCAACCAAGTGAGCCACATGGGCCAGTGCTGCAATTTATTTTGAGTGTAATTAAATCATTGACTGCTTTATGCACCATGTGGTAAAAATATTATTCCATTAAGAATATATTACTTGACATTTTCAAGCAGTTCTTCATTCTGTAGGAAGTGTCAGAGTCAGCTTCATGGGCATACAACTTGTGCAATAACACAAGGCCCTATCCTTGGAAGGGCCCTGCACTTGGTTTAGTGCTCTGCAATTGTCGTGTTGAAATTCATAATAATTTTGGAACAAGAGGCTCCTCGTTTTTCTTTTGCACTAGGCCCACCACAAATTATGTAGCCTGTCCTAGACAGGGTCAATATGATATTAGTATATAACCCACTGGGGGACAAGGTTTCAATTGAAAATGTTTAGCAATGATGTTTTGTGAAATATTTGTCATCTGTCCTTTTCTCATTAACCTGTTCTGTGCTCTACTGAGCATACTCTGAGGTCATGATATTCACTAAGATGACATCCTCTTCCTCCAGTGGTAATTCTAGGAATCTGGTTGTTAGGTCAAGGCCTTGAGCTTGGTATGTCTTTGCTTTGTTTTTCTTGAACAGGTTCCACTGGTTCACTCTTTATAGTGTTTGCTTAGGTTTAGCTTGTTGACATACAGGCTGCTGACTTACTGCAGATCTCAGTGGTAGGTGAGTATTCTTCCCATAAGCCCTTTCTCCTCTTTTTCTTGCTCTAAATCAGGGTCATCTCGACCTTCCCCTCACTTTGCCTTGTATTCTGAAGTGACGAACACCACACTGGGTTGTTGATCTCCAGGTTGCTGAGTTAGTGTAGAACGCCTGGCTGATGAGCTTTCTGATCATGAGTTCTTCCTCTTGCTCTGGATCAGGTTTGACCATGTTTTCCCCAACATGCCTCACACTCCCTGAGATGACAAGGACTGTACTATGCCCACAGAACATTTTCTAGGTAGATGCAAATTTTTATAGGTGTAACTTTCTGAGTATTTTTCTGCTTAAAAAAACCCCTCAGCCCTGGCTGGTGTAGCTCAGTGGATTGAGAGCGGGCTGGGAACCAAAGAGTCCCGGTTCGATTCCCAGTCAGGGCACATGCCTAGGTTGCAGGCCAGGTCCCCAGTGAGGGCCACATGAGAGGCAACCACACATTGCTGTTTCTCTCCCTCTCTTTCTCCCTCCCTTCCCTTCTGTCTAAAAATAAATAGAAATAAAATCTTTAAAAAAAAAACCCCTCAAAGTCCTGCTATTTACCTGGATTATTATAGAATTTGTTAAGTTTAGTAGTAGATTTCTACTTAAAATAAAAACCTTTTCAAGAGCTAGATAAAATTTTATGATGACATTATCTGCCTGTATATTCTTATATTAGTCTTTTCTCCTTTTGTAAGAAGATTTCATCAATAATACTATTATGGATGGAGAGAGAGACCTGAGTCAGGAGGCCTTTCTCCTGCACCTCTGTTCTTATCTTGCCCATGAGAAAATAATTCAAATGAGAGACAAACAGGTATAGTGGAAATGGGAGAGCAAGTTTACTTATGAAATACATACAAGCACAAAGCCGCAAGCAGGCACCTGGCAAATCTAAATGTCCCACATATAGATAGAGGTAAGAAAGTCGTTAGTAAGTTTATTAGTAAGTTAGTGAGTTTGTTCTATACATTTGAGCCAAGGCTACAAGTGGGTACTTATCTAATCTAAGTACTCTGACTATTGGGGTTTGGGATTATATACTTTAGTTAGCTTCCAGAGGTATTCCTCCTTCTTTCCCTTCTAAATTTTAGAAATAATATATAGCTACGAAGGTTTTCTTTCTCAGTGGGTAAAGCCACTTTGTCTTAATGAAATTGTTACAGGAGCTTCTTTTCCCAGCATGAAATCTCAAGGACTACCTCCCATCCCCACCCCCACCGCTTCCTGTATGATTCCTGCTTGTGAAGTTCCGGACACCTGGCAATCTTATCAAGCTGAACTCAGCTCTGTGCAGTTAATTGGTGAGTCATGTCTTTCTTTTGCTTCTGGCCTCCTGTGTTAAGTTCTTTGTTACATTGTAGTGGTGAGGGCCCTCCCTTTATTTCCTTTCTGGCTGCTCATTCCTAACTGCTGCCTAACAATACTAAGAGTGCCCTCTGCTTTTCTATTTCATTTTTTAAAATATTTTATCTATTTATTTTTAGACAGAGGGGAAGAGAGGAAGAGAAACATCAATGTATGCTTGCCTCTCACATGCCCCCTACTGGGGACCTGGCCTGCAACCCAGGCATGTGCCCTGACTGGGAATCAAACCGACAACACTTTGGTTTGCAGGCCCGCACTCAGTCCGCTGAGCCACACCAGCCGGGACACTTTTCCATTTCTTTATATTCCTCTGGAGCAGAGGGAGTTGAAATCTCTTTCTTCATAGACCTCATGCTGTGGTAAGGTGATGCTAACAGTGCTGACTGTCTGGATCTGTGCACCCAGCTCTGTGGTCAATTGTTGTGTTAGTGTAGTAGAGTTTATTTCATTTTTCTTATAATATCATAGCATTTCTTTTAAAAAGAGAAAAACCTATTTTGATGTGCCACAGAATTTTAGTAATTGGTTTGTTTATGTGTGCCATGAGATGAAAAAGGTTGAAAATTGTTGCCCTAAAGTGAGAGTTTGAGAGAGACCATAACTGAAGCCACAGTATTTTTTATGACTTTGCTTCAAATATCACACTCCATCATTTCTGCAAGAGCCTATTGGTTACACTGGTCAGCTCTATTCAACAAGTGAGGGAACTACAACAAGACTTGAATACCCAAAGGCAAGAATCACTGAGGGCCATTGTAGAGGCTGGCTGCCACTTGAGGTAATGCTAAATCCTGAACATTCTACTTTGTCTAACCAAACTTGCTTCTGAGATCTCTGCCCATATCATCTCAGCTCTCCTCAAATTCTACCACCTCTGAACTTGTGAAAGACTATTAGCAGACCCTCTCATATGGGCACTGTCATATAGCATCTTGTATTCTTTTTTTAAGATTTTATTTATTTTTAGAGAGAGGTCAAGGGAGGGAGAAAGAGGAGGAGAGAACATTGATGTGAGAGACAAACATCAATCGGTGGCCTCTCGTATGTGCCCAACTGGGGACAGAACCTACAACCCCGGCACGTGCCCTGACCTGGAAACAAACCAGCAACCTTTTGCTTTGTGGAATGACGCCCAGCCAACTGAGCCACACCAATCAGGGCTACTCTTTTTTTCCTTTTAACTAAAACAATTATTTTGTCCTCTCCCAAGTACATTTTTTCATAGCTTTTAAAGAGAAAAGAAAGGAGAGAGAGAAATACTGATGTGAGAAACATCGATTGGTTGCCTCCTCTACAAGCCCAGACCAGGATCCATCCTGCAACCTAGGTATGTGCCCGGACTGGGAGTCAAACCATGACCTCTTGGTTTACTGGAGGATGCCCCGACCAAGTGAGCGGGCACTGGCCATGGCGCGATCTTGTATTCTTTTTTTTTTATAATTACTTTATTGTTGTTCAATTACAGTTGTCTGCATCCTCTCCCCTCCCCTTATTCTTTAACACCAAGAATGGCAAACATTGTTAAGCTCTTTCATATTCTCCACTATGGCAAATGCAGGGCTGAAGGTACAGATGGCACCCAAAAGTTCTTGTTGAATAACACAAAATTGATTTTTGTTCCTTCAGATATTGCGTGAGAGGTTCAGAATTTTTATTGTTATAACAACAAATGTTTTCACAGTTAGCAAAATCACTTATTATTTGTAACTTTAAAATCTCATCAGGACCTACATTCCAAGACTCTAAACTACTGAAGTCTAACATTTAATTTACTGACGAACAAAACCAAATTAATTCCCATTTACTGCTGACAAGTGAACAGTTGGCAGCAATTTAAACATCTGCTTTTAATTCGTTTAAAAGTGTTGAGCAAACAGTGATTAAAAGGAGCTGGAAGCCATAATGTTTCTCCATTATCCTTGCAGTATTTCTCTTTGCTAATTGAAGTCAACTCTTTAAGATTATGGATCTAGACCCAAAGAAACATTTGGATAGGGATTGACCCATTCTTGGTTTTGGGATGGATGTTCTTTAATGTGGGAGCACTTTTCCCCCTTTCCTCAGTCTAGATTTGTTCCCTAATGTTTGAGACAAAAGGTGCTTATTATGGCTGAGTCACTGCTGCTTGGAAACAGGGACAGTAAACAATACATGAGCTGGAACTAGCTTTAGTTTTTGAAGCTTAACTTCTTGCTTTTTGTGAGTACACACACATGTACACGTGCGTACACACTATCTGTAAACAGTATCCTCAGACCGTGACTGTGCTGTCTCAGGCTATGACTGATTCTCTGTGTCCCCAAACACCTCCTACTCTTGTGCCCAGCCTTTCAAATAAAATCGCAAGTGTCCATCTAAGGTAATTGTACCAAATTATATACACTTTGGATTATATATACTTTTAGAAATATGTGTACAAATATAGGTACGTGCTACAATTTCTATATATGTTATTTACAGGCTGGTTTCTCTGATACCCATGGTAAGTTGTATTGATTATCACTGTCATTTCTACATTTTAAACTCACGTAAGAAGGATACGAAATTAAATAAAATTTTTAACATATAATGAATATGAAAATGACCACAGATACAAAAAGTATTAAAATTTTTTGGTAAAGAATTTCTTCTCATAATTTGCTCACACTTTTTTTTTTCCTGGACAATATCAACCACTTTTCTGTTGTTAATTCCCGCCTATAACGCGACAATTCCTATATCTATCTTTCCAACCCTGGCCTTTCTTTTGCACTTTGCATCTATAAATCTAGCTTTCTACTGAGAGCTTATATTTGGGTGACCCACAAACACTCCTAACTATATTCTAAAACCAAACTCATTATGTCTACCTGCTTCCCAGTCTCTACCACTTCTATAGGAGTGAATGGTTTTACCATATATCCAGTCCTGTAAGCCGGAAATGTGGACATTTTCTAGCTTCTTTCCTTCTACCTTACCATAGGCCGTCAGGACCTATGGATCTTCTCCCTAAATATTTTTCAGGTCTGGCCCTTCTCCACCCCTGCAGCTTTTCTCTTCCTTCTCGTTATGTTTTACATGAAGGAGTTCCTTAGTCAGCCTCCTCCTTCCACTCTGTTCCCCAAGCCTCTGTACCAGGGGTTCAGACTGGCAGCTCTCAGGCTGAATTTATTTTCTTAGCAACTTTAATTTTGTTGTAGCTTTTAATCACCTAAATGTCTTTATACATTTCTCAGTTTGTCTCCCCACCACTTTCCAACACTTAGACTAGCTCCCAAGTTACGTGTTTGGTGCTTGCTTAGTTCTCCGAGGTATTGAATTTGTGCCTCTTGCTGCCTATTTCTAAAATGGAAATCTACCTAAAATCTTTCCATTGCTCACCATCCCTTATAAAGAATGTCCAAATTCCTTATTTTACACTCATAATCTCAAGTACTTTTCTCCCTTCCCTGTCCTGTATGAAGTATACATACAGTCTACTTCAGCCATTCCAAGTTTACAGGCCCCACACACACCCTGCTGCTCCATGACTTGATGTTTTTGTTCAAGGTCATTTCCTCTATTTTGTTACATTCTACCACCTTTCATCACTGGGTTACACCTACCCATATGGCTGGGGACAACATTTTCTCTGTAACTTTCTTTCTCAACCAGAATTATTTCTCTTGCCCTTTAACAATCACTTCCCCTTAACTATACCTTAGTTATTGAATTTATCACATTTTGTTTTAACTATGCATTTATACATTTATTTTCTCCATGAGACCTGGGATTCTTGCAGCCAGCTTAATATGCCTTTAATTTCCAGTGCTTGACATAGTACTCAGTACATAGTTGTAATTAGCTAGTTGTATGAATAAATGAATGAATGGGTAGTATATACAAGATCTATCCAGAAGGTACTGAGCTGTGTAATATGAAAAATAGAGACATTTATTGAAGAAGACACAAGGTACAAGAAACACTGGACACAGGAGAATGACGCCTCAGTCCCCTTCAAAGTAGGCACTTTAGAACCTCACACAGTTCTCCCAATCACTGTCAGCTGCCCTGTTGTATTTTCCTGAATCTCATCAATGGTCTGAAATCTCTTCTCTTTCAAAGGTGGTTTTAGTTTTGGGAAAAGCCATAAGTCACAGGGTGCCAAATCTGGGCTCTGGGGGGCTGAGTCACCTGGTTGATTTGATGTTTCACCAAAAAGCTCTGCACAAGACATAGTGCATGAGAGGACATGTTGTCGTGATGAAGCTGCCAATCACCAGGTGCCCATAGCTGCAGCCTTCTGAATCATCTGAATAATTTCCGTGGAGGAATGTTCAAGCTTAATGCAAAATTGGATGCAGATTTGTTGCTCTACTCATTCAGTTATTTTGAATGCAATAGCCACACAGCAGACATGCTCACTCAACAGAGTCTATCACCCCCACTGACTAGTACAGTGAAGTTGTCATTGTTCACACATGTGCACTCCAGTCCACTCTCTTTGCCAGGTTACATGGATGTCTCCCAAACCATATTAACAATGGTTGGACTTTTCCTGGACAGACCTCATATACATATAACATTATTACTGCGAATACTTACAGAGCATTTACTATAAGCCAGGCATTGTTGTAAGCACTTCTATTAACTCATTTAATATTCCCAACAACCCTATGAATTAGCAATGAATATGTAATCTGAATTTAAGTTAAATGAAATAGGCAAGTAGTTTTCTATCATGATTTAAGAATCACCTCTTTAAAAGTAGAAATGATTGTCATTTGTATTAAATAAGAAAAATAAGTTAATAAATACACACAAAAGATGAAGAATAAGGAAGACATTACTTCAGAGTCCTTTTTATCACAAGTAGGTGCAGGTGCTAAATTGAAGTTTCTGCTTCTGCTTAATGAAACCCTACCTGGGAGAGGCAAAATCTTTTGTCATCATCTTTAGTCTAAAGCAAAATAATTTCTTCCTGCCACAAAAATATTATTTTTAAAACGATGGATTTGTACAAAGCATTTAGTGACAATCTGTCAGCAGAAACTCATTATATATTTATATATAATGATAATGCTTAAATTTTGCCTAGTAATAATCTTTACAATGTCCTATGAGATGCTGCATAATCTGCAACTCCAACATTCCCTCCATCTGGAAAGCTCTTCCCCCAGACATCTTTATGGCTCACTTGAATAGTGTTCCTAGGCAGAAATATGGGGAAAAACTTAAGGGAAGGACTGACATGATCAAATGCAGACAAGCACCAGGCATGCTGGTGATTAGTAGAGTAGGCCAGTGATGGGAAAGAAACTTCAGCCAGGATTTGCCTGAGAATTGAGAGTCATTGAAGATTCCCAAATAGGAGAGGCCCATGTGATCCAAGGAGAGTTTTACAAAGATGATTGTAGACTTAAGTTCAGGTTGGACTGAAGGTGGAAGAGATCAGGGTTGGGGAGGTCAGGAAGGAGGCAGGAAAGATCCTGAACTGGATATTAGCCACAGAGCTCGAAGAAAAGTAATAAAAGTGAGACAATGAGAAGAAAAAGATTATGAGAGACAAGGTGAGGGGCGTTATCCTGATGCTAGTGGCCACAGGAGGAGCAGAGCCTCGGGAGGATGACCCGTTGAGGATAGGGGTTTGATGGAAACAGGATGTAGTAGGCTGGTGGAAAAGGGCCATGAGTCAGTAGCTCTAAGGATCCAAATCCTGTAAAATTTTGATTCTGGTCTCTTTCATGTAAGCTAAGTTCAGGAGCCCCAAAGGCAACGGGCATGCTCATACGCAGCTGGGTGAGCTGAACTGGTACAATATTTTTGGAGGGGAATTTGGGAATGCTCATCAACATCTAAAAAACATACCCATTGAAGCATCCTATGCAGAATTTACGTTATAGTGATATTTGTGCAGTTGAGCAAGAGTATATACAAGGATGTCCATTGATGTATTGTTTGGCTTGTAATGGTTAAAAAAATTTAAATCAACTAAATTGTCCATCATTAAATGGTACATTGCTATGATAAAATACCATATTACAGCTAAAATAGAATAGGTAAAGCTATGTATACCGACACAAAAGATGTCTGTGATATATTAAGTTAAATAAGGAAGTTACAGGATGTGTTAATTAACTAGATGGAAGGAATCCTTTTACACTGTATATGTATATCATCACCATGTACACTTTAAATTTCTTCTAATTTTATTTATTATACCTCAATAAGGTTAAAAAAATCAAATAAAGAAACCTCTTAAGCATTCTCCAACCACTGACAGAATAGTCCATTGGTGTATTTCTGGTTCTCTCTAGCCTTAAAAAGCTGTATCCAAAAGTGAGTCACTTTTCCTCCCTGGGAATTGTGTTAACTATGTTATTTATTCATTTTAAAATAAAATAAAAGAGTTGGGGGAAAGCAAACTTCATAATGGTGTGCATAGTATGATTTCACTTTTTTTTTAAGTGAAATATACATTTGGGCATAAACTAGAGAGGTCTAAAAGAATATGTGGAATTGTTAACTGTGATACTTTTTGGTGGGTTGGACTTGGGGGAACATTCACTTATGCATCGATAGATTGTTAGTATTTTTTCCACTGAGCATGTCTTATGTTTGTAATAAGGATAAAAGTTTGGGATTTTAAGAAAAACCACTTAGAGATTTTCTTAAGAAAGTCATTTAGTCACTGATCCTAGAAGTGAGATCATAAAAGTAGGCCAAAGCAAGGCAGGAGAAGACACGGTGGACTTCCATCATGTGTGAGGGGCACATGATGTAGCTGCATGTGGAAGCAAGCGGACAAGGCCCTGCCTGGTTTGGCTGCTCCTGACAGTGTAGTCCCCTCTCCCACCACTTCTCCCTTCCTCTCACACTGCCCTCCTCTGTGTTCCTGGAATAAGTCCCTTAACACAGGGCCTTTGCTCATGCTGTCTCTGCCTTGAAAAATGCCCCCACCTGTGCACACACACAGACCCCAACATATATACGCCCTTTTCTTACTTCACACCTCAGCTTAATCACCACTGCCTCAGAGCAGCGACAGGGCAGCCGCTCAGTATACAGAAGGACCCTTTGTTACGTGCATCTTTAGATATATACTACATGTGATTTGACTGGGGGAAGCAGAAAGCTAAAAATGGGAAAGGAGAAGGAAAGTGGAGGAGGGTCATGTGTACTTTAGTGGTGTTCATGTTTTGAAACATTTCTTCTTGAGCTGTATTTCCTTGTCTATCTGCTTCGCTTGCCGTTAGGTTTATTTGTGGTTCTTCATAGATGTTTCTGATGAAGAGCGTTTAGAGAATTCTGAAGTCATTAGTAGACTATGAACTCCTTCAGTATTATCATCTCATTTCCCTTTGTACAAGTTCCTTTCGCCAATTATTTATTAAGCACTTTCATATACACCAAGTTCTATTCCAGACCCTGGTGAGAAGACCTTTATTTACTCCCCACTTTTTCTACTTTTACCTTTTTTACTTTTATTCAGTGCAAGCTCAGCCCACACTGTGATTTTCAATCTTCTGAGCATTGGAATAACCCAGAGAGCTTTAAAAAAATGATGTGGGGACTCGACCCCCACAGACTCTGACTCTACTGGTGTAGGGTCAGATCCAAGCACAGGTGTGTTCTGAAAGTTCCTTGGGTGATGCTAATGTTCACGTAGCATTGAGAACCACTGGCCTAGATTAATTTTGGAACAGACACTCTACTTGGAGAAAACTGACTTCAGGAAATCAAAGCCTGAATGGTTCTAATGGCACTGGTTTCTAAGATGGTGTCAGACTGGCTTCATTCAGAAAGGTAAAGATTGAAGGCAGAAAGCCTAAAAACGTGATAGCTGAGGCATCATCCTGACTTTGGGCTGCTGACTCTGGACCAGAGCACTTGCCTGTAGGAATAGTTTGATTGCTTGTACAGCTGGAGTAGGAGCGCTCGTCCATGGAGGAGAGGAGCAGATTACATGCTGTGGCATGGCGACCTATACTAACTTTCAGATTCTGTTCTCTGTTACTCTCGGGTCTCAGCTGCTTTAAGAACAAACAAATATTATTTTAGGAGTTAACATATGGGAACTCAGGCCCTGGAAGGTTTAGGCTTTATTCTTTGGCCCAGTTGAGCTGCCAGGACTCCTGACTCCCAAACTCCAGAGGTTCCCACCAGTTGAGAAGACTCTGAGTCAGGACGTCGGATTTCTAGTTCTGGCTCAGCCACGGGTCAGGTGGACTGTGGCACTGCTTAAAGCACCCCTGCTCTCAGGGCCTCGGTTTCCTCAGAGAAGGTACACTGAACTGGATAGTCTGTCCAGCCCCCTTCAGCTTTAACAAGTGACACTAGGTGGCACTCATGTAACTCCAACGGGGAACAGTTGGGGCATGTTGGTTGCCAGGCTCCCTCTGTCCTATAAGAGACCCAGGGACATGCTGGGTACAACCTGAGAAATAATGCAGTTGTAGGAAACCTGCGTGGGCCCTCCTTTTATCAAGAGGAGCTTTTGAGTCTGTGGATGCCTGCTGTATTTTACCAGCCACTTGCACTAATTACATACTTCTGATTTCATATTCCTCTCCTTTCTATCATCTCAAATTTTAAAATATGCCTATGGCCTAGCAAGTCCTTTCTTAGAAATGGGACTCTGACTGGCTGCTAATAGGACTCCACCTGAGCCACCACTGGAGAGTATAGAATATATCTCAATATTATTAGTTCCTTTTCTCTGAACACAAACTTCTGTCCTTAGATACCATCCACTTCCCCTCTGAGCACTGAACATGCTGCTCCTCCCACCCTCTGTGACCCCTATTTCACAGTCACCTCTTTCTGATTTCTCTTGCCTCCTTAGCAAGGTTTACCAGCTTGGACTCAACAGTCTGGCATTTTATGTTGCTTTCTCTTGCTCTTCTTGATCTTTTGATTCTCATGGCTGAAAGGCTGATTTCTAATTCTGAGTCATTCCACAGTCTGCTTTCCTGAGAAACTTGAGTGATGAGCTTTACTGGAAAAATTCATGTAAAACTACTGTGTGGGAAACTACATTTCTGTGACAGCCAATTTCATCAAGGCATTTATGGTTGCAATCCTTCCATCCAGTTCTTATGGCCCCCCATTCCACTTACATTGCATCTAAGTTGTAGGAGAAGATTGGCATTTATCCCACACCGCCTTGTGCAGGACACAGCTATCTACTTGAAACACTCACATCCGCTTTTCTTCCTCCCTCTTTTGTATGGTAACCCTTGAGGGCTGGGCTGTGACTTTCACTCCTCTGACTCTTGTTCAATACCCAGAACAGTGTCATGGACTTATTCAGCACTGAAAACAATTGTTGAATGCATAAATAATTGAATGAAGAACTAAATTTGTTATATGCCTATTGTAGGGGATAGTGTCAAGTATTTTATATATACTATATATCATACTTTACATATGTATGTATTTTATATATAACAGCTGAATTTTCATAGTACTCTCACTCTGTAGGTTTTAATAGTCCTATTTTATAGATTTATTTGTTGCCTATCTCTTGCCACTAATTATGTTCTTTGAGGGCAAATATTACATCTGATTCATTTCTATAGCTTTGTAGCTCCGCTTTCCGGGCCATGCCTAACACACAGATGATGCTCAACAGAGGGACCAGATAAGTGATGGAACCAACAAATGGCCAATTACAAGGTACAAACCCAAGTGTGGTCACCTCCGAAGTCCGTACACTTTGTGTGATGTCGTGTGGCTGTGTCTGTCTTAAGTGTTGCCAACTGCCTAAGGTCTCACAATTTAATGATCAAATTTGAAATAGAAGAAAAGATTCTCCATGTCATACTTCAATCAAAATGGTGAAATTATAATTTTTTACTTGCTTTATTTACTTCTAAAGACTGTGCCTAGTATTACAAGAAGGATGATTAGCTAGTTTGTAAATTTTCTGTGTTCCCTTCAAACATCTTATTGTAATTGTTTTACCTTGACTTGAGGTCATCCATGGCTTTTGATAAATGGTACTGTGTTTGGGTATCATTTGGGAGTCATTTGAGTTCCATAAGCCTTCAATTTCTTACCACGAGAACAACATTAGCCGTTATTAGTATATGCTAACATTGGTGACAAAATTATAAAGCATGAGTTAAACAAATGTCATTTAGCAGAAATGATAATTAAGCTCTTAGTTAATCATCCTTTCTGCTGGAATTTGGCTTTTAATCAACTGAAACCACTTGATAGTGTAAATATGTGGCAAGACCAGAAAGAAGCTTCTAAACATCTTGTGGTCCCAACAGTAAGCAAATCTTTGAGCCATATGTTGCAAATTGAACAACAATAGGTTTGAGATTCTAGAATTTCCATTCCCACCTACTAATAATGGAACCTAACAACCGTGAACACATTTTAGAGATTAATGAGGCCTTCATTTATAAAGCATTTTACGAACCTTTTAGTGTAAATGCCAACTATTTTTAAATCTTGTGATTACATGATGAAAATGTTTTTCTAAACAATTTCAACTGCTCCATAATAATTCTAATGGTTTCCCTATGTATGTCCCTTTCAAAAAGAGCCACAACATTGCCAAGGAGAATTAAACAAACATGTCTTTTTGAAATAGAAGATATTAACCAAATGGAAGCGTATATTGAAAGTTTCTGCTAAAGCAATGGAACTGAAATAGTGTGTAAAATGAGGGAATTGAACTAAATGATCTCTAAGGTTTCTTTTAGTCATGGAGAAATAAAATCTATGGCTCTAACTCTGAAAAAGTTTAGCCAATGCAAAAACCTGAATACACTCCACATGCCCTGTTATTCAGGCCTTATGTGATAAATTCTTGCCCATTAATGTGACTCAAATCCGGAGGAAAGCTAGAAACTCCCATGTGAATCCATCCATTTGTTTTTATTAACTCGTCATTCCACCTACAAGTTTAATAAAATAGCCATAACCTAGTAAGACTTTCTAAGAAATTAAAGGAATAGGCATTTTCAGAAATGTTTTTTCCTTATATATTTTTTTTGCAAAGGTGGTGACAGAATTTCAAAATCCAGCTTTATATTCCAAAGTAATTATTTTGTGTCACATTTCCTTGAAAAAGCCCCTGCTATTGCAGCACTTCTCCCAGTCATTATATCTTGCATTCATGTCATGCTTTACAGTTTAACAAATTTATCTTGTGAGTTTTTCAATTTTCTATCACATTTGCCTCATTGGCTCTTCTAAACCACTTCTCTTTACTCCTTAAGCACCTCATCTCCTTGCCCCCTGTTCTCCGCCTTTGATCCCCTTGGTGGCCCCGAGGAGGGCACTTGGCAGATATTCTTATTCAGAGATGCGCAAACCAAAGCCCAGAGTAATGAAAAAACTAGGTGGTGGATAATGGTGCCTCATTACAATTTAGTTTGTGTCTGCAAAGTTAATTTGAATAAATTTTTTGAATGAAAAGGGATCATTTGGGTAACTGAAAATGGCTAAAACCTTTCTAAGAAAGTTGATAATTGATAGATCCATTTCAAGACCATCTGCTTACCCACAGGGATCTACAATGACTTCTAAACAGAACTCAATGTATCTAGACATGTACTCTTTTTTCTATGACACAGGCAGATCATTCAGGTGGGTTTGGATTTAGACATTGCCGACTCCAGTGTGACATGTTGGATGGACATAATGCCTCGTATATAGCTTAACAAATATTTGTTGAATTAATAAATTGACTTTAAAATTTTAATAGGACCTCAGTTTTTTATAAGCTGTGTCTTTGGCACAATTCTTTTGGAAAGCAATAAAGCAACATATAACAAGAATCATAGGAATGTCTCTGTGTGATGCTGTTTGATTCAAGAATTCCACTCCAAACAATTTTTCATAAAGAAAAAATCCTATAGGAGCAACATCCTTGAAGATATTCTTAAGGTTATCAATCACAGCTAAAATACTAAACCAATCTCAAGGGCCCACATTTAGTATCTGTGAAAGAGACTGTTTCTGCCTGCCTAGCATGTTTCTTCCCTGCCACTTCCTTCATCTCTCTTAAACACAGGGGTAGGCACATGACCTAGGATGAGCAATCAGATTGTTGCATCTCCACAGACCACAATGATTAGTTTAGAGATAAGCCAGTAAAAGCCCTTTCCTAGGACTTTTTCTTTAAAATTAATCAGGAGAACCTCATCTTGCTTCTGTGGTGAAGGACTGGAAAAAATATGATGCTACCATTGGGAGCTACGTGGAGAAAGTGTAGCTGCAGTAAAACCAAGTAAGACCAATATGAAAGCAGAGACAAAAGATGAAGAGAGACAGAGGCTGAGCCTGCACATTCCTGAAAACATTGTTTGAGACTTGGATCCAGTCACACCTAACATCTCTTCCACCCATGCTCACTCCATTATACAAGCCATTAAGCCGCTATTTTTGTTAAGCTAGTTTAAGTTGGGTTTCTATCACTTACAGTGAAGAGCCCTGCTTACTACGTGCATAGGAAGGAATGCTATGTAGACTTAAAAAATAGCAGATATGCAGAAACATGGGAAAGTGTTAGGTGGTAGTCACCAAAAACAAAATAGGAGGTGCGTATGCGTGAATGCACAAGGAAAGGGGGGTATACTTACACTGCTTCCTCCTGAGTGGGAGTGGGAAGTCTCAGAAAGTTTCCTTTTACTTTACGTACGTCTATTACTTGAAAACATGTCAGGGAGCATGTATAATATTGCTACTTTCATTTAAAAAGAAATGTCACAAAAAAGGACACACCTTAGGATTTCCATTAGTCACCTGGAAGACAATGCAAAAATTGTTACTGTACTAAGAAGCAAAATTTTAGTTGTTTAAAGTTTTTCCATAACACTTTGTGATTTTACTTATTTATTGTCTTTTCAGTAAGAAAAGAGATATTTTAAAGAAAAAATTGCATAAACTGTCATGTGATAATGTTAAAGGTTAAAACTAGCAAAAGGTAAACTTAATCTCAACTTTGGGAATTTGTTTATAATTACAATTCCATTTTCAAATTAAGATTTTACTTTAACTTTACAATGCTTTTTATGGCATTCAGGACTTTTCTGGCCATTTTCTTACTACTTTGTCTTCTCCTTTTAATGACTGTATAATTGTAAACTTTGTCTGACTTGATTTATTCTAAGACTAATTGTGCAGGAAATCATCTATTATCTTGCTTTATATTAGTATTAGCTCTGGTAGTTAATTGCATGTAAGATATTTTATCTTATCTCCTACTCAGATTTTCTTCCACAGAAAATGAGAACTTTAGGTATATAACTTTGTATGTAAAACATTAAATATGCCCAGAGATATGACTGATTTTTGGTTTGTTTGGTTTTGTTTAGAATAAAAATTTGCTAGTGAATAATTTTTTTCCCTTATTTATTTTTTTTTCCTTTTTTCAATTATAGTTGACATTCAATTTTATTGTGTATTAGTTTCAGGTGTACAGCATAGTAATTAGATAATCATATACTTTGCGAAGTGTTTCCCTGATATTTCTAGCACCCACCTGGCACCACACAATGGTTATTACAATATTATTGAGTATACCCATATTCCCTCTCGATAGGTGTAGTGCATCAAATGGAGAGTACTTTGAAGGTGACTGGAGTTTAAACATGTAAAAATAAATACACAATTTTTAATAAATAAATTCTGGCTTTTTTGGGTCCCCCCTCATATGAGACATCTGGTTGATGTGCATCTTTGCCAACCGTAAGTATATTTTGTGTTGGGATTTAATGTACATAAAATCATTTCATAAACCACAGCTGTCCTTCAAGGACAAGATGTTTCCCAATTTTATTGTACTAGCTTACTTGTCTTGTTCCTGAGAAATGTAAAGTGACTCAAAGGTAACACTGTGAAGGCCACTTCCTTCCCGACAGGCTCTCTTCAGACTGTTACTGCCTGGGCAGTCTTTTTTGGTCCAAATAAAAGTAAGCCAAATAACCAAAATGAATTAACTTCTGATTTTCCTTGCCATGTTTCTCAGAAATGCTAATTACGTTCTAGAGACAACAGACACTTCCGGTTACTGACTCCTAACCTTTCTACGGCTTCATTCTTCTCTTCTACTTGATTAATCAGTGAGGTTTTGCTGTTACTCTCACTTATATAACCCAACTTCCAACAGAGAGTGTGACTCTATCCTGAGGTGTTTTAATGAACAAAACCTGTATTTACAGAATACCTTCTATGTGCCCGACACTGAGAACCCAGAGGTAAATGAGGGCCGTTGAAGAGTTCACAGCCTGGTAAAGGAGACAACATAGGTATACATCTGGCTGTAAGTGCTAAAACAGCAAAAACAAAGCATAATGTAAACACAAAAGGACCTTAGTTTGTTACACAAGTGGATGCTGGAGAAATGAAGAGATGTTTTATTCTCCCTGCTATGACATTTTTATTTACTTTGTTACTTTAGCCTCAGGCTGTATTTATTCAAGTAGAAAGAAAACCACAATTTGGCAAATATATGAATGTAACATCTCTGAGGGAAAATGCTCATTTTTCATATTCTTGTTTCTTTGTTTTGATTTTGGGGTATTTTTGTATGTTTTGTGTGTTGTGTATGTTTGGTGTGCTTTCATGGTTCTCCTGGAAATCACCTGTGACTCCTTGACTCAAAGCTCGTGAGTCATCTTCCACTGGGCCAGCCTCACCTGTGTGTGTCCATCCCATGCTTCCCAACTCCAGCCCCCCTTTTCACAGGCTTGTCACATATATTCGATAACAATTTAATGGACATTTTCTCTTTATTCCCCATATGTGCAAAAATAAAACAGAATACCAACAATTTAGTAGATTGATACAGGAATCACTGGAGTGTTCTATGCAGATTCCCAAGTCCCACTCCAAGAGACTTTGAGTCAGTCATCTGGCCCAGGGCCCAGGAGTCTGCATTGAACAATCAACCCAGTAGGTTCTGACGGAGGTGGTTCTTGGACCTCATTTTGAGAACCCTCGTTTAACAACTGCTCAAATACTCCACCTTACTGAGAGGGTGTAAACCTCTGCTGGCCCGGCCTCGTTCAGACAGGCATTACCAGCCCTTCTGACAACAGCTCTGTCTTTTGTTTTATTAATTAATAGACATTATTTTTTAGAGAAGTTTTAGATTTACAGAAAAGTTGAGCAGAAAGTGGAGAAAGTTCCCATAGATGCCTGAAAAATTTCCTGTGCTCTATCAATTCATCCCTCCTTCCTTTTCCCAAACCCTTAGCAACCACCACACTTTTTATTGTCAGCAATTGGTGTGGTCGATGTTTGGATTTTAGCTATTCTAGGAGTGTAACCGGAAAACAGACTGGCATTCAGGCTGCCTGTCACTACCAAATCCAATAAGCAATGACAGTGATTGAATCTTTATAGGCACTTTATTCAAATGGCCGGCGATCTGAGAAGATGGCAGGTTTATACCCTAACAGACCATCTTCCCCTCTCTTTGTCCAGGCCAATGTTTTTATACCAGGGAACAAACGATGTGCGGTGAGGGGGCTTTGAAGTTCAAGGGGATTAGGTGAGCGGGGCAACATTCTTGTCCTGGGCAGTGAGCCTTTCCCAGGGGCAGGTGGTAGTCCGTCTCTCCCACGAACACAAAGCCGGGATGCCTCCAGTTGGCCCCAGGCAGTAATCTTTAGCAGTGCCCCAGGAGGTCGGCTGCTTTCCTGAGGGCCAGGATGGGCCTTTTCTGTAGTTTCTGAAACAAGGCTTAAACATAAACATTATTTGCCAGGCTTATAACTTTTTACCTTAAACTGAAATTTTCCAACTCTTGAGTCCCCTATCAAAAGGAAGGTCGTAGCATCTCATTGTTGTTTTAATTTGCAGCTCCCTAATGACACATGATGTTGAGTGTTCTTTCATGTGCTTTTTTGCTATCTGTGTAACATCATCTAACTCCAGTCTGTTTAAACATCTCCATTGCGCTGATGTCTCTTAATTCCTTCAGATCCCAGGGTGCTGTTGGCCCCAGGTTGTCTGACATCTTGCTCATTACATCCTCTTTATTCCTACACTTCACTGGAACGGTGGGCGCTGGACTTTTCAAACAATGTACTAGTTCCTATAGAAGATTTGACTTGGACTGCCAACAGAGAAATCTTTATTAAATCCTTGAAAATAATATTATTCAAGAGACACACAAGGGAAATGAATGTGAGAAGAGGAGGCACTATTATGAAAGTGGCCCCAGGACATTAGGTTTATCATAAAATCCTTTCCATGACTCAGTTCATCTTTTCTATTTTGGTTTCAGGGAGGATACTTGACCCCATGGAATTAGGAGTCCTTGCCTTCTTTTGCCAAACCGCTCAGGCCAATGAATATTCAAGTGAAATCTTATCCAACTTTGGGGTTCTCCTGACCATAGGGGACCCTCTGCCTGAGTTATTCCTCCTGAAACTTTCACACAGCTGTCTCTGGAGAGTACGGAGTAGAAGCCAAGTTTCTTGGATGAGCTGCAGTTAGTTTTCCAAGGATGTGGTTGATCCCAGAAAATACGCAGCTAATTTATAAGGAAGAAGGCAGCTGCCTTAAGGATAACATATGGAGGATTCTAGAGGTCAAGAATTGACCTCAGTCCACATGGGAAACTCACTGGTGTGAAACAAAGAAGCTTGCATGAAGCTATAGGCTCTCTAAAACCCCCGACAATGCTATTTCATGTTGTAGACAGAAAGGTCAAAGATGAAAATCTTGAAATACAGACTCTGTCTCTATGTTGGCTAGGAGACTGATGGTATCTAAATTGGTGGGAAGGAAGTTGGGAAGTCGGAAATTCCTTCTTTCTTGTGCTAGTGCTAGTCCTGATCCTAGGATTTAACTATTATTTTCCATTTAAATCTATATATTTTAATATGTTCTTATAGGAGAATTTTTCCAGTCTTTGAGTCTCTGGAAGCCAATAAATCACATTAAAAGAGGCCCAGATTATCAGTCTTCCTTCTTCTTAATGCCTTTATAAGATCGTGCATTACCTCATAGGATCAGTATGTGACAGATTCTATTTGGGTCTTCCTCTTAGTCCTTCATTTAATCTTTCTTGAGAACCAGAGTTCAGAAGAATCTGTGCAACTGGAAGTCACCCCAACTCCCCTGGATCTTGCAGTCCTAGTTTCAAAGACGTCAGTGTCCTCTTAAGGGCCGTGTGGAGGCTCCAGTGTATTCCCAGGAGAATGCATTCCTTGTGCTAACAAGTTATCTACAGAGCATCTCGGAGTTCTGTTCGGTGATGTAGTGACAAGATGTCTGTGGCTGAAGAACTTTTTGAGTGGTTAAATAATGGAACTGATTTATTGAACCCAGTAAACCCTAGTTAATAAAACTCCCCACTGATGTGGAGACTATTCATTTCCAACAAAACTACCAAGACAGGAACCTCACACAACAAGCACGCTGTCCTAGCCCGTTGGAAGATGCTGCAGCTGAAAGCCACAGCCATCATCACTACGCGCTCTTTGCTGATACTTGGCTTGTTCGCATGCTTGGGACATGTGTAAAAGCAACTCAAAAAGGCTTTGTGGTCTCTGCCATTCTAAGTTCCAAGCATGGCACACTGATCCTGAGATTTGTTTGTTTGTTTGTTTGTTTGTGGTGATGGTAAAACATACACAACATAAAATTTACCTTTTTAGCCATTTTGAAGTGTACAATTTGGAATTAAATATTTTCATATTGTTGTACAACCATCATCACCATCCATCCCAGAACTTTACCTTCACAAAATGAAATTCTGTATCCCTTAAACAAAGCTTCCCCCAGACTCTGGCACCCACCATTCTACTTTCTGTCTGTGTAAGTTTGACGACTCTGGGTATCTCATACAAGTGGAACCATACAATATTTGTTCTTTTGTGACCGGCTTATTTCATGTAGCATAATGTCTTCTAGGTTCATCCATGTTGTAGCATGTGTTAGAAGTTTATTGTTTTCTAAGGCTCAATAATATACTAATGTAGCTATAGATATAGATATCTCAATCACAATTTGTTTACCCATTCATCTGTTGATGAACATTTGAGTTGCTTCTATCTTTTGGCTATTGTGAATGCTGCTGCTATAACCAAGGTTATGCACATATCTGTTCAAGTTCTCATTTTCAGTTCTTTTGGGTATACATGTATATGTAGCAGTGAAATTGCTAGATCATGTTGTAGCTCTATTTTTATTCTGTGAAAAATCACCATACCATTTCCCACAATGGCCGCACCATTTTATATTCCCACTAGCAATGGGTTCTACTTTCTTCACATCCTTGTCAACACATTTTCTTTTTCTTCTATTTTTTAACTATATTTTATTGATTATGCTGTTACAGTTGCCCCACTTCCCCCCCTTCTTTCCCCCCACCCCCTTACCCCCCTTTCCCCTCCCTTTAGTTTTGTCCATAGGTCATACACATAAGTCCTTCTGCTCCTGTACTTCCTATACTGTTCTAACCTCCCCCTGTCTGTTGTCTACATCCCATTTATGCTACTTGTTCTGTGCCCCATTCCCACCCTCTCCCCCTACCACTCCCCTGTTGATGTTCCTCCATACCTCATATAACTCCCTTCAACATTTCATACAATAAAGGCTGGGTGGTGATGAACTTCCTGAACTTGACCTTATCTGCAAAGCACTTTCTCTGCCCTTCCATTCTAAATGAAATCTTTGCTGGATAGAGTATTCTTGGATGTAGGTCCCTGCCTTTCATGGCTTGGAACACCTCTGTCCAGCCCCTTCTTGCCTACAAGGTCTCCTTTGAGAAATCAGCTGATAGTCTTATGGGGATTCCTTTGTAGGTAACTGTCTCCTTTCCTCTTGCTGCTCCCAGGATCCTTTCCTTATTTTTGACCTTGGGTAATGTAATTATGATGTGTCTTGGTGTGTTCCTCTTTGGGTCCAACTTCTTTGGGACTCTCTGAGCTTCCTGGACTTCCCGAAAGTCTGTTTCCTTTGCCAGCTTCGGGAAATTCTCCATCATTATGTGTTCAAATATTTTTTCAATTCCTTGGATTTCTTCTTCTCCTTCTGGCAGCCCTATGATCCGTATGTTGGGACGTTTACAGATGTCCTGGAGGTTTCTGAGCCCCTCCTCCATTTTTTGAATTCTTTTTTTTTTTTTTAATTATTTTATTGTTGTTCAATTACAGTTGTCCGCATTTACCCTCCCCCCACCCCACCCCAGTCAAACCCACCTCCCTCCCTTGCTTCCCCCCTCCCCCTTGGTTTTGTCCATGTGTCCTTCATTGCAGTTCCTGAATACCCTTGTCCCCCTTCTCCCCTTCCCCTTCACCTCTGGTTACTGCCTGAATGTTCTAAACTTCAATGTCTCTGGTTCTATTTTGTTTCTCTGGTTGTATTTGCTTGCTTACCTCAGAAGCGTCTTGGCTGTGGCTGATCTAACTTTCCCGGTAGCTGATCTGGCCTAGGTGCCTTCGCTCCTGAGTCCTCATACGAAACTTTTTAACATTTCATAAAGTAGAGGCTGCAT